>MCJB01000259.1:0-125805 GCA_002018475.1 Nicotiana obtusifolia | reverse complement strand
AATACAGAGGCATCTTTGTGGCAGACTGAAACAATACCTGTAATAACGGCATCAGAAGCACTGGCATCTGTCCTGTCTGGAATAGCATAGAATCGAGCCTGGCCACCGCCTGCTCGACCTCCCCCTCTAGGGCGACCTCTAGCTCCCTGACCACCGCCCCTAGCTGGCTGGGCAGGTGATAAAGTAACTGGAGCAGAAGTCGAGGGTTGACCCCTCTGTTGGAGCGATCTAGCTCCACGATGAGGACAATGTTTCCGTATGTGGCCCATCTCGCCACACTCATAACAGCTCACTGGTGCTCTAGCAGATGCACTCGGTCTAGACGGACCCTGGGCTGACGGAGAATGAGCTGGAAGGGCGCTAAGTGTTGACTGGCCCTGCTGCAACCTATGATAGCCACGACCTGCAGATGCCCCAGTATACCCTGGGCTTACTGACTGAGCAAGGCTGAATGAACGGCCTCTACCTTGCTGAAACTGGCCTCTCGAAGGAGTACCACTGAAATTACCCGATCCTCAAGGCCTCTTAGCCTCCCTCTCCTCTCGCTCCTGACGGCGAACCGTCTCAATCTCGCGAGCTATGTCCACCACATCCTCGAAAGTAGCACCCAATACTCTCTCCCTGGTCATAAAAATACGGAGATTATAGTTAAGACCATCCACAAACCTCCTGATCCTTTCACGATCAGTCGGAACCATCCAGACAGCATGTCGAGCCAACTCAGAAAATCTTGACTCGTATTGCGACACAGTCATATCCCCCTGTAGCAGCCATTCAAATTGTCTACGCAACTCCTCTCTGCGGGACTGCGGCACATACTTTTCTAAGAAAAGAACGGAGAACTGCTGCCAAGTAAGGGGCGTTGCATCAACAGGCCTACGCCTCTCATATGATTCCCACCAATTAAAGGCAGCTCCCGTGAATTGAAATGTGGTGAATGCCACACCACTAGACTCAAGAATCCCGGCTGTCCGGAGCATTCGCTGACACTTGTCAAGAAAACCTTAGGCATCCTCGCCCTCAGCACCACTGAACAACGGAGGCTGGAGTCTACCAAACCTCTCAAGATGACGTTGCTCATCGTCTGGCATAACTGGTACTATGTACTCCTGAGCTGGTGCAACTGGCTTGGCTGGAGGTGCCCCCGGCATCTGAAGTCCCTACACTACCTGCTCGGGTTTACGGGCAACTGGAGTTTGATTGCCTCCCCCGGCCTGAGAAGTAGTTGCGGCTGTAGTGGCTGAAACCGCCTGAGATAGGCCAGTGCAAACGGTTAAAATCTGAGCCAAGGTCTCCTGAAGACCTGGAATAGCTGCAGGCACAACTGGTGCCTGAACTGGGGCTGCTGGAGCCTGTTCCTGAGCTGGGGTAGCTGGTGGATCAAGCCCTCGCTGCTCTGCCTCTACCACGACCACGACCGCGTCCACGGCCCCTGGTGGCCTCAGTGGTTGGTATTGGTGGTCGTCCACCTCGTCCAGTAGTTCATGGCCTCACCATCTGTGAGAGAACAGGATAGCAGAAGTTTTAGCACTCGGATCAACAAGTTCACACGACAAGAGTTTTCAAGAATTTGGAGTTTTCCTAAAAAGGTTCTGCAGCCTCTCGAAGATAAGTACAGACGTCTTCGTACCGATCCGCAAGACTCTACTAAACCCGCTCATGACTCGTGAGACCTATGTAACCTAGGCTCTGATACCAAGCTGTCACGACCCAAAATCCCAACCCGGTCGTGATGGCGCCTTTCATGAAGACAAGGCCAGCCAAACCAACTAAACTTCGCTCAAACAGTTAAATAATACGAAAATAATATAAGTATGGTTAAATAATAGTAATTTGCGGAAAAATATAGTAAACCATCCCGACTACAGCCCTCAGATCGGGGTGTCACAAAGTCATGAGCCACTAAGGAAATCCTAATAATAAAATAACTATTACAATATCTTTGGCACAATTGTTTGAAGAAAGTGAAAGCAACAAAATAAAAGAGATACGGGCTGCGAACGCCAACAGCTACCTCGTAATCTCTGAATCACCACCCTGACAATAGTAGTAGTCAGTACCTCGGGGCGGAACCGATAACGCCTGAATCTGCACACATGGTGCAGGGAGTAATGTGAGTACTTCCAACTCAGTTAGTAATAAATATAAATAATGACTGAAAGTAAGAAACACATAGGACTTAAAGCAATCCACGATGGAACAGTAAAAACAT
This sequence comes from Nicotiana obtusifolia, assembly GCA_002018475.1. Classification (NCBI taxonomy): domain Eukaryota; kingdom Viridiplantae; phylum Streptophyta; class Magnoliopsida; order Solanales; family Solanaceae; genus Nicotiana; species Nicotiana obtusifolia. The sequence goes on along the minus strand of MCJB01000259.1, from coordinate 123,593 downwards.
GTAACATCTCAAATAGATAACGTGAAGCAAATGGAGACAACACCAACACAACCAAAATGCAATGTGAATGCAATGCAATGCAATGCAATGCAAGTCATGACTATCGTGGCGGCGTACCACCCGTTCCCTGGGTACCCGGCGCTTACTGTGGGGGGTTCAGTAGCGCAATATTTCGTGACGGCGTGTCACCCGATCCATGCATATTACACCTCGTGGCGGCGTGCCACCCGATCCAATAAAAATCATTTGAAAATATCATTTGAGTTTCAAAACTAAGTTTATGAAATGAATCAATGCAGCAACAATACCCCTGAAGGGTTCACATAACCGGCGAAATGCCAAATAATACCCCTGAAGGGTTCACATAACCGGCGAGATGCCAAATATGATGTAATAAACAATGAAAAATACCCCTGAAGGGTTCCATAACCGGCGCGAAGCCCAAATATAATTTAATACAAAATGACAACTACCCCTGAAGGGTTCACATAACCGGCGCGAAGCCCAAATATGGCAAGTAGCCCAAATCACAATGATATCAATTAGATTTCAATCAATTACGTAGTAAAATCATCAATCGGGATGGACCAAGTCCCAATCCCCAGAAGTAAACAACCCCATGCTCATCATCGAGCATGTACCTCACCTCAACATAGCACTATGAGGTGCAAATCCGGGGTTTCGAACCCTCAGGACATCATTTACAAATATTACTCACCTCAAACCGGCTAAATCCTTAGCCCGTGACGCCTTTGCCCTTCAAATTGGCCTCTACGCGCATCGAATCTACCCAAAATCGTAACGAATATGTCACAATTAATTCGATTAAGTCAATATAATTTATAGGAATAAATTCCATATGAAAATACTAATTTTTTCCAATAAAATCCGAAATTTGCACTTAAATTCGCCCGTGGGGCCCACATCTCGGAGCCCGACAAAAGTTACAAAATCTGAATACCCATTCCGATACGAGTTCAACCATACCATATTTACCAAATTCCGATAACGAATCACCCTCCAAATCTTAAATTTTCATTTTTGAAAGATTTTACAAAAATTCCGATTTTCTTTCATCAAAACTCGAATCAAACAATGAATATGACCATGATGTCCAAATGATGGATGGTTTATCAAAACTCGAATCAAAACTCGAATCAACTTTAATCTATCGTAACTTTCTGTATATATGTCCAAATGATGGATGGTTTATCTTTTTGGAAACTAGATTCGAAGGGATACAACTTTTATTTTTGGATCATCTCCAAATTCCTTACAGATTACGAGATATAAGCTTCCAGTCGGTCCTGTGCAGCAGAAATTTCTGCCATGCACACTGCCTGGAAAATAACAGCAGTACCAGTCAACTTTAATCTATCGTAACTTTCTGTATATATGTCCAAATGATGAATGGTTTATTATTCTGGAAATTAGATTCGAAGGGCTACAACTTTCATGTTTTTCAATTTTTCTGATTCCTTATAGATTACAAGATATAGGCTTCCAAACTGGACTGCTCGCACCAGCTTTTCTGCAGTTTTTCTGCAATTTTTTTTATCTTTTCCAAAGGTGAAATAGTCCGTTTAACCACCCAAAACTCACCCGAGCCATTCGGGACCCCGTTCGGATATAGCAACAAGTCGTAAAACATATTACGGACTTANGGGTTCAGTAGCGCAATATTTCGTGACGGTGTGTCACCCGATCCATGCATGTCACGTCTCATGGTGGCATGCCACCCGATCCCATTAAAATCATTTGAAAATATCATTTAAGTTTCAAAATTTAGTTTATGAAATGAATCAATTCAACAACAATACCCCTTAAGGGTTCACATAACCGGCGAGATGCCAAATAATACCCCTGAAGGGTTCACATAACCGGCGAGATGCCAAATAATACCCCTGAGGGGTTCACATAACCAGCGAGATGCCCAAATATGATGTAATAAACAATGACAAATACCCCTGAAGGATTCCATAACCGGCGAGATGCCCAAATATTGCAAGCAGCCCAAATCATGACGATATCAAACAAGTTTCAATCACATATGTAGTAAAATCATAAATCGGGATGGACCAAGTCACAATCCCCAGAAGTAAACGACCCCATGCTCATCATCGAGCATGTGCCTCACCTCAACATAGCACTACGATGTGCAATCCGGGGTTTCGAACCCTCAGGACATCATTTACAAACATTACTCACCTCAAACCGGCTAAATCCTTACCCCGCGACGCCTTTGCCGTTTGAATTGGCCTCCACGTGCGTCGAATCCTGATGTTTCTCTTGGAAACCCTCCAAGAATTGCTTCAAAACTTGTTTCAATCTGAGCTCTCTAGCTCCAAATGTGTTTAGAATGGTCAAACCCCCTTCATTAAGAATTTACACGAGATAATCTCCTTTGGATATGGTTTTGAAGTTGATTTGTTGTGATTCTATGGTTTTTGGAGGTGTTTCTCTTCGTGGGTAACGAAAAATGGGTTCTTGCACAGCAAATAGGCACTAATCTCTATTTATAATGGGTCGAAAGTCGAGACAAAAACGTTACTGTCAGGTCAAATATGCGGATCGCATACCTGTCGCATAACAGGTATGCGGTTCGCATATTTGACATAGCCGTCGCAAAAATGGCCCTAGCCTTCGCCGCAAATCAACACAAAGCGAGGTTTGCGGTTCGCATTTCATGTTTTGCGATCGCATTCTCGTCGCATTCTTGACGTAGATTTTTGTCAAATTTTCTGTCTCAGTTTGCGATTTCCACGGTCAAATATGCGGTCCGCATTTCAGGTTTGCGGTTCGCATTCTGACCGCATTTTGGTCACGAATCCTGCCCAGATCTCTGCTTATTTTTGCGATCTCACTGTGAGATATGCGGTCCGCATTTGAGTTATGCGGTCCGCATTCTCACCTGGTTTTTCTGCAAATTTTGCTTTTCCAACGATGGTTTAATCCGTTTAACCACCCAAAACTCACCCGAGGCCTCCGGAACCTCAACTAAACATGCCAACATATCCCATAACTTTATTTAAACTTGTTCCAACCTTCGGAGCGGTCAAATCAACATCATATCATCAAATTCGCATCGGATTCAAGCCTAAGGTTTTCAAAATCCTCTAAATCGCTATTTTGATCTAAACCCAACCGAACCATGTCCGAATGACCTAAAATTTTGCACACAAGTCATAAATCACATACCAAAGCTACAGCAACTTTCAAAATTCCATTCCGACCCTCGGATCAAAATCTCGCCTATCGACCGGAAATCGCCAAAATTCTAACTTCACCAATTCAAGCCTAATTCTACACGGAACCTCCAAAACTAATTCCGATCACACTCCTAATTCATAATCCTCTCCCGAAACTAACCGAATCATCGGAATTCACATCCGAGCCCTCTAACTCATAAGTCAACATACAGTTGACTTTTACAACTTAAGCCTCCATGAAAGAGACTAAGTGTCTCATTTCTTATCGATTTCACTCCGAATGCAACTTACTCAATTAAATTACCTAAAACACTGATAACAAGGCATAATGATACAGATATTGGGGAAGACGGAGTAGTAACCCATGAGACGATTTACCAGGTCGTCACAGGAAGGTTGGCTAGAGATTTCTTGTAAATACACTAGCCCTGATGAGTTCATAATGAGAATATTTTCATCGTTGAATCTTTTTTGATTCTATGTATTATTCTCATTATGCATATAAGGGAGGAGCCTATGAGGTGAAAATCTCACATATAGTTCTGAAACGGAGATTCTTTCAATTGAATGACGATCGTAACGGATGTCGGATCAATCCGAAGGAAATTACGCGGAAGCTTTGCAGAATTATTATGAAGCTACTAGAAATTGATCCCTATGATCGAAGTTATATGCTCTATAATATAGGGCTTATCCACACAAGTAATGGAGAACATATGAAAGCTTTGGAATATTATTTTCAAGCACTAGAATGAAACCCATTCATACCACAAGATTTTGATAATATGAGCATGATCTGTCATTACGTGCGACTATCTCCACGATAGAAAGAAAAAAAAAAGAAAAATTTTGGACCGGTCCGGCCGGTTTCGGTCCATTTTTGTACTGGTCTGTCTGATTTTTAACGGATGAATCGTCTCACTACTGGGGCCGGATTCGCAAAATCGCTAATGGTCTGGTTTCCACCAGTCCGATCCGGTGGAAACCGGACCATTAGCCAGCCTTATTTTCCACCACTCTAATTACCTTGATTTTGAGAATTCCAATTGCCTTGATTGTTTGATGGTCTCCATTGTTGTTGACTAGGGCCTTGGAAGTTGTTTCTTTGCCCTTGAAAATTGTTTACATATTGGACCTCTTCTTCTTGGTCATTGTAAGAATCACCTTGATCAAATTCACTATCATCTTGCACAAAATGTTCACTCTTTGTTGCACTTGTGGACTTCTTGTTCTTTGCTAGTTCACCGTCATATTGACTCTCTCCATAGCATTGACATGCCTCGAGTTTTGCACTTTTTGAAGTTGAGCCTTTGCCAATTGGTTCATGGTGGTCGTCAAATCGGCTATGGCTTGTCCATGGTCATGTAACTCTTTATGAAGAAGAATCACATTGGTGTCACCTTGTGGAACATTGGCTGTAGATTTCCATGCCGATGAAGTATCCGCCATCTCATCCAAAATATCACACACCTCCGCATAAGGCGTAGACATGAAGTTCCCACCGGCAAGTTGATTCACCACACATTGGTTGGTGGTATTGATCCCCCGACAGAAAGTTTGTTGAATCATGTTCTCCGTCATATCGTTGTTGGGGCACTCTTTCACCATTATTCTATACCTTTCCCATATCTCGTGTAGTGGTTCATTGGGCTCTTGCTTGAATGCTAGAATTTCATCCCGAAGAATAGCCATGTGCCCGTGAGAGAAGTACTTAGAGATAAATTTCTCTGCTAGTTAATCCCAAGTATGAATGAAATGATTTCGCAAGCGTTCCAACCAATCTAAAGCTTTCCCCCGTAGAGAAAAGGGAAAAATCCTTAGCCTCAAAGCATCCTCGGAGACATTTGTTTTTTTGCTCCCCCAACACGTATCGACGAACCCCTTCAAGTGTTTATATGCATTTTGACCAGGTACACTAGTGAAGAACCTTTGTTGCTTGAGTAAAGTGAGCATCACGTTGGTTATTTGGAAGTTTCCCGCCCTAATACGGGGAGGGACTATAGCACTTGCATACCCTTCATTCGGCAACACTCAATGTGGAGCCGCTCGTGGTGGAGGTGGGAATGAAACAGGAACATTGTCTTGAGGTGCTCTGCCTTGTCTATTAGCTTAAGGTTCAAGAAGGACCTCCTCAATTAGATCATCCTCAACGTCCACATCCCCCAAAGCTATGTTTTCAAGCTCATTGTTTGCCATGATTGTACCTACAATACTCACACGTTAGTAACAAGGAAGGAAAAGAAGATATTCCCAAAAACACACCTAAATATATAGTTAACACGTTTTTAGCTCCCCGGTAACAGCGCCAAAAAATTGATCTCGTCTAATTTCACTCCTCTATTTGAGGTTATGAAAATGGTTGATGCAATAGTAATACCCAACAAGAGCCGGGGTCGAATTCCGCAGAGAGCTATATGTGTGGGAGTTAGTGGTATATCTCTTAGCGTGTGAGTTTGTATATCTAAATTTTCACTTCCGAAAAAATTGGTTGTCTTAAAATTTAATCTAAACTACAATTGCAATTTAAGAAATAAAACTAGAAGATTGTTTTTGTTGTTTTTCAAATGTTGTAAAAGGCCTAGGGTTATGACCTTCGAACTAAGTGTTTGCCTAACAGGTTGTAAACTGTAATGCTTGTTTTATTGGTCGGGGTGTATTTACCTATCAACACTCGGTTACCCACTCAATAGCTCTAGGTCAGCGAGTGATTTTGCCCAATTTGGCATCCTTAAGTCCAAATGGGTATTGAACAAAATGGTTGATAAAAAGCTCAAGTCGCGTTTTATTATCTCTAGGTTCAACCCTTTAATTGGGTTTATCAATCTCTCGATTGACCCAATTTCTTGCTAGCTAAGTTTTCCTAGACTAAGTCTCTCTTTCTCAAGTAGAGACCAAGTCAAATAGGCATGAACTAATATTTGCAACCCTTAATTCTTCAAATAAAATCAAGAACAAGGCTAAATAATAAACACCCAACCATAAACAAGCAATAAATAAAACACCCATTAAGTTTACACACTAAGGTTGGGTCACAACCCTAGTGAAAATCTAGCTACTCATACTTAAAATGGAAGAAATAGGAGAAGAAATGATAATTAAACCCATATTGCTAATTAAAATGATAAACTCTATGTTCAAAAAGCTCAAAATAGGAAAAATTACTAAAAAGAGTAAAAGGAACCGTCTACTATAGCAGTTGATGTCCAAGATTGACCTAAAAATGTGAAACTTGTCTATTTATACAGGACTGGAAATTTCTGACAAAAATGCCCTTTTGGAGGTTCTACGGTCGCACAATTCCATATGTGGTCCGCACTTTTCTTCAGCTTAACAGGATTGGAAGTCTACGGCCGCATAATTCTTAACTGCTGCCGCAATGTACTCTTTTTGCGGCTGCATAATTCTTAACTGCTGCCGCAATGCACTCTTCCTGCGCTTCGCACTTTTACATGTGAGGCCTCTCCTTTCTCTTCTGCGGTCCTCACTTTTACATGTTCGGCCGCACAACTCTTCTTCTGCGGCCACACAATTGTTATGTTGTTCGCACTTATGATGGTCTTGAAATGCAGACTCTCTTAACTTTGCTCTGACCCAGCTTTTGTGGCCGCACAATTCATATGCGAACTGCACTTTGCACTAGCCTCTGATGGATTTTCCTTCATCACCTGCGGCCGCAGATGATATTCTGCGGTCCGCACTTCTAAGTTTTTATGCCTTTTTTGTCCTTCAGTTAAAATTACTCCTTCTTGAGTTGGATTTCATCTCGAGAGTTCATCTTCCAATATTCCTGTAATTAAGCACATTTCATCAGTTTTCGGGAACACAATTAAATATTTTTGGACTAAAACGAAAGCTAAAAGGCGCTAATAAGTGGTCAAAATCCCCATTTATCATCAACCTAGTTCAAATATACAACATGGATTATGGGAATGTGGTTGGAATCTCATGTCGGTCTGAATGAATCATCATTTCCACGTTATTATCTTAGTCTTTCATCAAGATACTTCTATGTTGTTTGATCCGGGTTCTACTATTCTTATGTGTCTTTATATTTTGCTTCGCATTTGAGTATGCCTCGTGATTTTCTTGATGTTCCTATTTCTGTGTCTACAGCGGTTGGAGATCCCACAGTAGTAGATCTGGTTTATTGGTCTTGTATTGTTATTATTAATGGTTTTGATAATCTATTTGATCTATTGTTGCTGGATATGGTGGATTTTGAGGTCATTCTTGGTATGGATTGTTTGTCCCTGTACTACGCTATCTTGAATTATCATGCCAAGACTATTACTTTAGCCATGCCGGGGTTGCCTAGATTAAAGTGGAGAGGCACTCGTGGTTCACTCCACCAGCAGGGTGATTTTCATATTTGAAGGCTCAACGTTTGGTTGAAAAGGGGTATTTGGCGTATTTGGCTTATATCCATGATTATACTGCAGAGGTTCCTTCTATGGATTCGATGCCGGTTGTCGGTGAGCGTTCGGAGGTGTTTCCTACAGATTTGTCAGGTATGCCATCTGACAGGGGTATTATCTTTTGCATTGATTTGGTTCCGGGCACTCAGCCTAGTTCTATTCCACCGTACCGTATGGCTCCATTAAGTTGAAAGAATTGAAGGATCAGTTGCAAGATTTGCTTGACGAGGGATTCATTAGACCGAGTATCTCACCTTAGGGTGCGTCGGTGTTGTTTGTTAAGAAAAAGGATGGATCGATTAGGATGTGCATAGATTATCGACAGTTGAACAAGGTTACTATTAAGAACGAGTATCTGTTGCCGAGGATTGATGACTTATTGACCAGCTTCAGGGTGCCAAGGTGTTTTCCATGAATGATTTGAGGTCTGGCTACCATCAAGTGAAGATTAGGGCATCGGATGCCCCTAAGACAACTTTTAGGACTTGTTAAGGTTATTACGAGTTCTTAGCGATGTCATTTGGCTTAACTAATGCTTCAAAAACCTTCATGGACTTGATGAATCGAGTGTTCAAGCCTTATTTGGATTCCTTCATGATTGTTTTCATTGATGATATTCTAGTTTACTCTCGCAATAGAGAGGAGCATGAGCAGCACCTACGAATGTACTTCAGACTTTGAAGGATCGACAACTATATGCCAAGTTTTTGAAGTGTGAGTTCTGGTTACACTCATTTGCTTTTTTTTAGGTCATATTATGTCTTCCGAGGATATCATGGTGGATCCTAAGAAGACAAAGGTAGTTTAGAACTGCCTATACCTACTTCGGCTATACAGATTCGGAGCTTCTTGGGTTTGGCAGGTTACTGTCACCAGTTTGTAGAGGGGTTTTCATCTATATTGGCCCTATTGACCAAGTTGATCCAGATTGGTTCTCTTTTTAGATGGTCCGACAAGTGTGAGGTGAGCTTTCAGAAGCCCAAGGCAACCTCGACTACAACCCCAATATTTGTATTGCCCATAGGTTCAGGATCGTACACTGTGTATTGTGATGCATCACGTATTGGACTTGGCACGGTATTGATGTAGGACGGTGGGGTGTTGCCAAGACATCTCATTAGTTGAAGGTTCATGAGAAGAATTACCCTATGCATGATTTGGAGTTGGCAGCCATTGTTAACGAGCTTAAGATTTGGAGGCACTATCTATACGGTGTTTCATGTGAAGTCTATACCGATCATCGGAGTCTCCAACATCTATTCAAGAAGAAGAACCTTAATTTGAGGCAGTGAAGCTGGTTAGAGTTATTGAAAGACTATGATATCACCATATTATATCATTTGGGGAAGGCCAATATGATGGCCGACGGGTTGAGCAGGAAGGTGGAGAGCATGAGTAGTTTGGAATTTTGCCAGCAGTGGAGAAGCCACTAGCCATTGATGTTAAGGCTTTGACGAAGTGGTTTGTGAGGTTGGATGAATCGGAGCCTAGCAGGATTCTCTCTTGTGTTGTAGCACTATCATCATTGTTGTAGCGCATCAAGGCTTGCTAGTTCGATGATCCTCATTGGTTGGTATTGAAAGAAACGGTGCAGCGAAGTGGTGCCAAAGAGGTCGTGATTGGAGATGATGGTGTTATGCGGCTTCAGGGCTAGATTTGTGTTATGAATATTGATGGGTTGAGAGAGTTGATCCTTAAGGAGGCTCATAGTTCACAGTATTCCAGGTGTCACGAAGATGTATCGTAACTTGAATCAACACTATTGGTGGTGAAAGATGAAGAAAGACATTGTTAGACATATCTCTTAGTGTATGAATTGTCAACAGGTGAAATATGAACATCACAAACCGGGTGGGTTGAATCAGAAGTTGGTAATACTGGAGTGAAAATGGGGTCGTATTACTATGTACTTTGTGGTAGTCTTACCACGTACCTTGAGGAAATATGACATTGTTTGGGTTATTGTGGACCGGTTGACTAAGTCCGTGCACTTTGTTCCGGTGATGACATCCTATTCTTCAAAGCTATTGGCTTAGATTAGCATCCGGGAGATTACTCGCCTGCATGGTGTGCCCATTTCTATCATTTTAGATTGTGGCACGCAATTTACATCACACTTTTAGAGAGCTGTGCAGCATGAGTTGGGCATGTGGGTCGAGCTGAGTACTGCATTTTACCCTCAGACAGATAGACAGTCTGAGTGTACTATTCAAATTTTGGAGGACATGTTGCAAGCATGCTCCGTGGATTTCACGGGTCAGTGGGACCAATTTCTACCTCTAGCAGAGTTCGCTTACAATAACAGCAAACAGTCAAGCATCCAGATGGCTCCATACGAGGCCTTAAAAAGAAGGCGATGTCATTATTTGGTTAGTTGGTTTGAGTCCGATAAGGCTAGATTGTTAGGCATAGATTTGGTTCATGATACTTTGGAGAAGGTGAAAGTAATTCAAGAGCGGCTTCGTACAGCTCAGTCTAGGCAAAAGAGTTATGCAGACAGGAAGGTTCGAGATGTGGACTACGTGGAAGGTGAGAAGGTTCTTCTCCAAGTTTCACCTATGAAGGGCGTGATGCAATTTGGGAAGAAGGTCAAGTTGAGCCCAAGGTTTATTGGCTCGTTAGAGATCATAGAGATAGTTAGGGAAGTAGCTAATAGGCTTGCATTGCCTCATAGCCAACTCGAGGTACATTTGGTATTTCATGTTTCTATGCTTCAAAAGTACCATGAGGATAGGTCAAATGTTTCAGACTTCAGCACGGTGCAACTGATGAGAATTTGACCTATGAGGAAGAGCTGGTGGTTATTCTAGACCGGCAGGTTTGAAAGTTGAGATCTAAGAGTCTTCCCTCTGTGAAAGAGCGTTGGAGAGATCAACCGATTGAAGAGGCTACTTGGGAGTCCGAGTCCAATGTGACAAGTAGATACCCTCACCTTTTTACCAGTCCATGTACATTTCTAGGTCCGTTCAAGGACGAATGTTTCTTTTAGAGGTGGAGAACGTGACGATCCGATAGGTCATTTTGCGTACTAGCTTTCTTTTCTGCTCGAGACCTCTCATAGCTTTATTTGGTGATTTATGACTTGCATGGATGGTCCACGTCAGTTTCCAGAAAATTTATGTGTAAATATTTAAAGAAAATGTGATTTTTAACCTTAAATGTGACTAGAGTTGACCACGGTCAAAGTTTTTGGTAAACGACCTCGAAAGTATTTTGACGATTCCGGTAGGTTCATATGATATTTTTGGACTTGTACGCATTTTTGTTTGGGGTCTTAGGTGACCCAAGGCCGTTTTGGCGCATCATTTTAAAAGTTTGAAAAATGAGTTTTGAAGTTGAAAATTTTGAGTTTTAATGATAGATTCTTGATATTTTATGTTATTATGATGGTTTGAGTTAGCGAGTCAGTTTGTATGATGTTATTACACTTGTGTGGATGTCCGAATTGGAGCTCGAGGGACTCGAGTGAGTTTCGGATCTTTGCCAATTGACTTTTGGCTCAACTGAACTTCTGGTGCTGGGAACTTGCAGGTCTCGCATTTGCGAAGACCTGTTTGCAAATTTAATCCTCACATTTGCGATATCATGATCACATTTGCGAAGGGGGATTGGGAGTAGACAGCTTCACTCTTGTGAAGAATTTGTCACTTTTGCGAGCAGGTGGCAGTTGCATTTTGTGATGTATGTGTCCGAATTGCGACACTGAGCATGGGGCAAGGTAGCTTCGCAAATGCGAAGCTTGGTCTGCATTTGCAATGAAGGGGACTTTCGCAAATGCGAAGGATATGTCGCACTTGCGATAATTGTGAAGCTGAGGCACTGAGCACATGATTCGCATTTGCGATACCTACAGCTAGGTAAAATGTGGGGATTTCAGGACTTAACTCATTTTATACCATTTTTGAACACTACACTCCATAGAGGGGATCTTTGGTGAGCAATTTCTTCCCAAATTCATATGTTAGAAACCTTAACTTGTTTTCAATCAATTTTAATTACTTGTTCATGAATTTTATTATTAAATTATGAATTTCAAGGTAGAAATTGGGGGTTTTGACTAGAATTTTGGGATTTTGTAAAATTGAGATATAGACCTCGAATTGAGGTAAAATTTTGAAACAAATTACATATCTGGGCTCGGGGGTGAATGAGTAATAATGATTGATCTTAATTCAGATTTCGATCATATGGGCCAAGGTTGACTTTTTATTGACTTTTTCAATTTAGTTTAATATTGAACCTTCTTCATTCGTGGGTAGTTTCTAAAGCTTGTTTTGACTTGTTTGAACAAAAATTGACTAGATTCAGGTGGTTTGGAGGCTTGTTCCAAAGGGAAATCGTGCTGTATTTTTTACATTGTTCCGGAAAGAGGTAAGTGTCATGGTTAACTTTAATTTGAGGGAATTAGGACTTGTTAATCTATTTGATGCGTGATTTATGTGTGGGGGGTGGTGTATATGCACAGTGACGAGTATATATGCGTTGTCATGGGTTCAAGCACGTGGGGTGGACTACTTAATTGCATGTGTCTAATTATATTTTGTCTTCATTTATTCTATGTTTTTACTTGTTACATGCTTTACTTGCTACATGTCCTTACCTGCTAAATACATGCCTTCACTTGTTACATGTCTCTATTGTTACATGCTTCCATCTATCCATGCCTTTATTTGCTGTCCATTTTTATTTGTTATATTCTTTAACGTGCTATTAAACAAACTCATTTACATATCTGATGCCTTTACTTCTTAATTGCCTTTACTTGTTTCCTATTTCTCTCTACTATTTTATATTGAATTGTCTTAGAGGATTTATGCGTTTTAGTTCTCTTTTATGTTATGTTGCAAAATTCGCCGTAGTTGGTTGTTATTAAATATGTGGGTCAGGTTGCACGCCGCAACAGTATTATATATATATATATATATCTGTGTGTGTGTGTGTGTGTTTATGTGTGTGGATCGGATTGCACGCCGCAACAATATTATTATATATATGGATCAGGTTGCACGCCGCAACTGTATTATTATTATATATGTTGATTGGGTTGTGCGCCGCAAAAGGAGAGATTCTATTATGGTTATCCTTGGATGTTGATTTCCGCTACCGTGTTGTGTTGTAAGACAGAGAAGTGATGATATTCTAGGGCCTTCTGTCATTTATTTCTTCTTTTGGTTATCACATAGTTAGTTATTTCTCCATTTCGTTATTGATTTTCTGCTTATACTCGCACAGGTTTATAGGGATTGTCTTGTCATAGCCTCGTCACTACTTTGTCGAGGTTAGGCTCAGCACTTACAGAGTACACGGAGTCGATTTTACTCATACTATACTTCTGCACTTCTTGTGTGTTGGTCCCATCGGCCTACATCAGTGATTGCTCGGACCCTTCCTAGACCCTGAAGTCCGCTTCTTACCTTCATTGTTGTATACATGTATACTTTGTATCAGACATTGTTTGTAGTACTTTAGAAACTCATGTACTTATGACACCAGTTTCTACGATTAGTGTAGATAGCGATTTTTATGAATTTATTACAAATTTCAGAGTATTTCAGTCTAAATTCCTTATTATTGTGTTTTTAAATTGTTAAACTGCTTAATTACTTAGTTAATATTGGCTTTCCTAGCAAGCGGATGTTAGGTGCCATCATGGCCTCGGGGTTTGAGTTTTGGTTGTGACAGTACAATAACTAATTCCTTGTACATGTCAGCTTCCCTCAATACTACCCCTCAAGCTATATAGGGTGAATAGATTGAACACTCCCAGCTTAGATAGGTAAAACTCATGTTGAGTGCGACAAATCCCTTTTTCAATATGTCTGCTACCCTGTATTCACAATGTCCAGCTTCAACCATCCCTTTTTGTATCTTCTCTTGAATAAAGTGGCAATTCTCTACGTGTTTGGTCCTTTAATGGAAGATAGGATCTGCCGCACTTTGAAGTGCAGCTTTGCTGTCATAAAATAGCTCCATTGGCAGTTGTAACTTTAAGTTCAATACTTTAAAGAGTCCCACTAACCAAATCACCTCAGCAACTGTATTTTCCATACTCCTATATTCTGCTTCTACAGAGCTTCTGGAAATAGTGTTCTATTTTTTTGTATTTCCGGCAATCAAGGAGTCTCCTAGCTTCAGCACAAAGCCACTTACTGATTTCCATATCCTTGGACAAGTAGCACAATCTGTATCACAATATACTGTCAATTCTTGTGAAATTTTGGAGGACAGCAAAATCCCTAATCCTGGTTCATTCTTTTGATATCTAACCACTCTCAAAGCTGCCTCTATATGAGATGTTGATGCATGAATTGGCTCAAGTTTTGTATTGCATATGCTATGTCTAGTCTTGTCATAGTTAAGTAGAGTAACTTCCCTACTAACTTCTAATAGCTTGAGGGATCCTCTATTGTGTCATCTGCACCAATTCATTCTGCACAACCCTTGTCAAATTCTGTTTGGTTAGCCTGTGATTAACTTTTAACGGTATACTTGTAGGTTTGGAACCTGCTAATTCAAGTTCAACTATCAGGTCTAGAGTGAACTTCCTTTGACCGACTGAAATGTCTGCCTTATTCCTAGCATTCAAGAGCAAGAAAATATTTCATCTCTCCCAGGTCCTTGATCTTGAAATGATGATTCAACAAGAACTTTGCCTCCTGAATAGAGCAGCATGGAAGCATGTGATCAAGAGATCATCCACATAGAATAGGATCATCACTAAATGTCCATCCGTTGTCTTGATGAATAAAGAGCAGTCATGAGGTCTTTGGGAGAAACCCGATGCTAGGAGAGCCTCTGATAGTTTAAGGTTCCACTGTCGGAAGGCTTGTTTCAAGCCACAAAGAGACTTATACAATTTACTGACTTTTAATTTCTCCCCCTTGCTGACAAAACTACGTGGCTGTAACATGTAGACATCTTCTATCAGATCGCCCTGCATAAATGCATTAAAGACATCCATTTGGTGTAGTTACCAGCCATGCATGGCTGCCATAGCAAGTACTACTCTCATAGTTACTATATTCACAATAGGAGAAAAGGTTTCCTGATAATTCATACCTTCTTGTTGTGTGTATCATTTAGCAACAAGCCTTGCCTTATACCTCTCAACTTCCCCTTGAGCATTATACTTGACTTGGAACACCGATTTGTAACCTATTGCCCTTTTCCCAGTGCGCAAGTCAACTAACGTCCAGGTATTGTTGTCTCTGAGTGCTTGATATTTTTGATGCATAGCATCCAACCACCTCTCATCATGTATAACTTCTGAATGAGTCTCACACTCTTCCGCAGCTGAATAATTGCAAATGGAGTTGAGATAGTTGCTGAGAGTAAAGAGTAAGAGATGTAGTTGGCTATAAGGTATAGATAAGATGTAGCTGAAGGAGGATATAGATTGTCTGAAAGAGGGCCATATATGTAATCACGCAACTAGCCAGGGGGTTTAGAGGTTCTACTAGATTTTCTGACCTCTGGTGAGGTTTGATCATTTGTATGACTCCGTAAACTCCTTGAATCTTAAAGACCTTGTATAGACTTTGATATCTTGTTTGAGCATGATACTTGTTACAGTGTGGTGTGCCCACTTAATCTGAGTTGTAGTTGTACACTGCACACATACATACACCTTAGCATGCTATTTTCCTCAGTCCATGAGTATATGATTTGACATCTATTGTTCCTATACATGTATTATTGTATATGTTTTTCTGTGATATGGACTGGTTTGGGAGCACGTGAGTTGTCTGTGCGGATGATATAATTTTGCACGTGAGTTGTCCGTGCAGTGTGTGATAAGGATTCATCCCCCTAAGGTCGTCCTCTCATGTTTCTCCTTAATGACGTATACACGAATATTGGAAACTGATCTGTGTTTGGGACTTTTTGCATCTTCTCTATATGCAATCTCCTTGGATGTATACATGCTTTTACTGTGTATCTTCTCTATATGGCAGCCTCATAATGTATACATGCCTTTTATGAATATGTTCTCTATATGTTGATTTAGTTGATGGAATGATTCATGTTACATATCTTCTCTATATGTCAATTCAGTGTAACTTGATTTGCTATTCTTGCATATCTTCTCTATATGTCAAACTGTTAGCTTGGTTACTATGCTTAGATTCTAGTACTATTGTTGTATACGTATATATTCATGAACTGTACAGGGTTTGATTAGTGAATATCATTGACTATTCTCATCACTACCTCACCGAGGTTAATCATGATACTTACTCAGTACATGGGGTCAATTATACTCATACTACACTCTACACTTAATTTTTAGAATCAGGTGTGGGACCCAGCTGAGAGTCGAGTTCGCTTGCTGTTGTGGTTGAGACACGAGGTAGAGCTGCATTACTGACCATAGTCCCTGGCGTCTCTTTCTATCTTTCACTACTCTTGTTGCTTCAAAACGTATATTGTATTAGCATACTTGTATTGATGTCTTAGAGTTTATGACTTAGTGTTACCAGTTTTTGGGGATTGATATATTGGTTTGGTATTTTTTAGTGCTATTCGATTGTTAGACTCTTTAGTTCGGTATTATTATTATTATTATTATTATTATTATTATTATTATTATTATTATTATTATTATTATTATTATTATTATTATTATTATTATTATTCCGCTATTATTTTATGATTGACTTGCCTAGCAAGTGGTTTAGGTGCTCACACGATCGATGGTGATTTTGGATCGTGATAAAAATATTTGCTTGTTAGCAACGATGTTCAATTTTTAAAAGATGTATTTCCTTTCAAATTCCATGTGCCTACCATAAGGCATAAAGAGTCCTAGGTGATATCTTCCACCTATGAGGAAGAAATCACAAGTCAATTAGAGCCTATGGAACCTAGGACATCCTGCATGAGGTACCTGATACTTCAGCTAGTGATTCTTCTGACAAAAATATGGATTCTGAGGGTGCTGAAGACCAAATTGAACAAACTTTAGTTCTAGTTATTTCAAGCCTTACATCTTCTATTCCATACAGGCCAGAAGGTCCACCCCCATATATTCATGACAGTAATCATAAGAAGTACACAGTCCAAACAAGGTACACGAGAAGCCTAAAGTCCAATTTGGTCTAAATCATACATAGCATCCGCATATACGCTCGTCACCACGCTTATACGCTGCTTTTCACATATTCCAGTTAGCCAGATAAGTCACATCATATTTCCCATACACAAAATTAGGCAAGATACTTACCTTAAACAAGTGAAAACTAATACTTCAAGAATGTCTTTTCCTTAGATATCACCTCCAACCGTCTCAAATCTTGTCGAAAATAACTCAATAACGCCAAATAAAGCCATGAAAATCAATTTCAAATAATAAGCTTCAATCTTTATTCAATTTCCAAAAAGTCAACCTGAGCCCACATGGTCAAAATCCGAGTCCAGGGGTACATCCGACTACCCATAACCCCACGAGTTGAAATATATGATTAGATTCCAAAACCAAGTCCAAATCAACCCTCAAATCCCCAAAAGTCATCATTTTAAGTTGTAGACAAAAACTCAAATTTTTCCTCCAAAATCTCATGATTGAAGTATATAAATCGATTGGAATTCAAGGTATATAGTCAAACAAAGTGAGAATTACTTACCCAGAAAGTAGTGATGAAAATCTTCCCAAAAAGTGCCTCCAGCCGAGCTCCAAAACTCCAAATAATTAAAAATGAGCTAACCCTTCAAAATAATAAGACTGCTAGTGGTTCTGGATTTGCAGGGAAAAAGGGTCGCATCTGCAACACCGCTACTATATACCAACCTCGCATCTTCGAGCCTCACTAAGACTGCCGACCATCCACATTTGCGGCCCATGCGTCGCATCTGCGACTCTGCAGGTGCAACCAGTTCCTATCGCAGGTGCGCACATCTCCTAGGACCGCCGATCCTCGTAGGCGCGGTGACCATCTCTCAGGTGCGCCTTTGCATATGCAGCCTCCCGCTTCATAGAAGCGCAGACCCAGCCAGAATACCTCAACTCCACAGATGCGACAAACCAGTCTCACCCGAGCCCATACAGCCGCAGGTGCGATGCACCCGAACCAGAATTGCCTAAACTATTCCCAAGGGTCCAAAACAATCTGAAACATACCAGAGCCTCTCAGGGCCCCGTCCAACTATATTAACAAGTCCAAAATACCTAATCCAAACTTATCCAAAGACCTGAATCATCACGAATAACATCAAATTTTCGAATCGAAGACCAATATCTTTCTCTTAACTTCCAAACTTTCCAACTTCCACAAATGTGTCGGAACCATCCCTAAATATTCTTGATTCCAACCAAACTTTGCACATAAGTTCCAATCAAACAAATAAACCTTACTAAAGTTCTGGAACACCAATCAGAACCTGATAACACCAAAGTTAACTTACGGTCAGACCTATAAACTCTCCAAACCTTCAAATTACCAACTTTCGACAAATGGATCCAAAACCTTTTAGGAATCTTCAAATCCAAATTCGAGCATAATACTAAGTCTAAAATCACCATACAAATCCAATGGAACTATCAAATCACCAATCTGAGACCATCTACTCAAAAGTTAAACCTTGATCAACTCTTAACAACTTAAGCTTCCAAAATGAGATTAAGTGCCTCTAATTACTCTCAATCCTCACGAAGCCAAACTAAGCAATGCTGCTAGTCAATAAATAACAAACACACATAAGGTAAGTATCAAAGAGAAAATTGGGGTCCAGATACACAAAATAACAGGTCGGGCATTACAGTTTGTGAGAAAGATTATATAAGATGTACCCCTTTTGAGTGCTAGAGTATCCCATGAGAACATATGCCTCTGTGCTAGGACTAAATTTATCAGACTTATTTCCGGTTATAATAGCATAATATAAGCTCCATAAGACCTTTGGGTGTTGTAAATTAGGCTTCCTTCAATAGAAAATCTGAAATAGTGATTGACCCTGCAAAGTAGTGGAAGGCACCGTATTGATCAACTAAGCAACATTGTGGACACAGAACCCCCAAAACCTCATAGTTATGCAAGCCTAATACCTGAGTGCCCTGGCCACATCAAGAATCTATCTATGCTTTTTTAAAGCCCCATAAAATTTCAAAAAATTTAAAGACTTTATGGTTTGCTAATATCTATTTGGTCATCGTTTTCGTGCTATGGCTAATTCGAATGGGGAGATGTTATACGAGCGTGGTGTTATTAATAAGAAGGTTTGGAAGTTGTTTGAGTTGGAAACAATGCAATGGATTAAGGTTTCAAATAAGTTTGTCAAACGCACAAACTCTCATATGCTTCATAAAGAAATGGTTATAATTTAAATTGCTAAATGAATATTTTATGAAATGCCTTATTGAATTTACTCGTATATTATTTTCATAGTCCCTCTTAATGTTTCCTTTTATATATATTCTTGTCCTATTTTTATGTGAGGGAATTGGAGATGCATACGAGTACTTTTTAATATGTACATACGTCTCTTTGGCCGCGGGCACTGCATCTGTTCATGGATGCAAGTATGATACTTTTGGACGGTGTGGATCATCCCTAGGAAACGCCCTCACTTCTCAAGCTTATCAGGGTGAGACCGCTACTTTCTTAGTGGGTATGTTAGAGTCTAGTTGATTTATGTATTTAAGTAATCCTTGTAATAGAAGTTCTATGTACATTGTGGGTCATGTATTGATGTATATCATGCAATCATGGAAAACATGAAACTATATATAAGGTATTGAAAGGTTTATAGGCTAATAAGCCAAACGTTTGATGATTTCAAATCTTTTACTTTGAAAAGTTCTTTATCATAAAGCATGCATTGTCCAAGTTTACGAACGAGTCGAATGTTTGTTCACTCAGTCACTAGTTTAAGGCACCGGGTGTCGTGGGATGTTACAAACTTGATATCAGAGCACTACGTTCAAGAGTCCTAGGGTGTCATGGAGCTGTGTCAGCAGAGTCTATCTTATTGGGATTTCGTCGGACACACTTATATTAGGGAGGCAGCAACGACATTTAGGAATTTGCCTTCTTCTACTCTAGATCGTGCATCAAAGTTCAAAGTGAGGTTCAAAATGTTTCCTCCGTCAATTCATGATAAACTGACACGTGGTATGATGAGAAGAGAAAGGACCAAATTCTGAGAACGATATGTTACAAGATTTATGTGTGATGTGCTAGTTTCTCTCGTATTGAAGGAAGAAAATTGAAGTCATGAATGAGATGAAGGTAACCAAGGTTAGGCATTGACCATGAACTTGTGAAATTTCTCAAGGAGGATGTCAAGGATTAAATAAGAATGAGATGAAAAAGCCTCACATTCTATAAAGGTTTGAATCATATAAAGATTCATGAATGCGTTTCTAAAAATGGGATGAGTAAGGGCACTTAAGAAGTTATGTCCCCAAGTGATATCAAGATTTTTTTTGTCAAAGACACTAGAATGGTCAATCATTGTGACGACCACCATTTATGAGACCAAATGATACTCAGACAAAAAAAATGGAGAAGTTCAAGGACGGATAAGAAAAAATTATGTTCTATGCTTCTAAGACGACAAGTCAAGAGTGGATAAACGCCAATGTGCTAGAGTGGTACAAGCTAATAAGGTTACACAAATATCTTTATAACTCAAGTACAAGAAGAGATCAGAATAGTGTTGAGTATAATGATTAATGCATCACTATAGTGAAAAGAAAAAAGTGTATTGAGGAAGGAAATAGTTAGACTTAACATGGTCAACTAAAATAGTTAACTTGACAAGTCATGTCTGTGGCCATGTAGTACATGTTGGTAAGTGATGAAGCGAGATGAAATGTGATGTATGTATATGAGAGATAAGCGCATGATATTCACAGCATGCCGTATATGGTTAATATATCTTTGAATGTCAACCACCTCTGAAGGGATACCAACATGACAAATAGATCTAGAGTCAAACTAGTGCATATGGGCAAAAAGTGAGAACCGTGTGTATGATCCTAAGGTAGGAAGGCAAATGTGTTGCTTAGGTTGACCTTGAGTGGAATGATGATACCATAGTCCTCCATTTGGAGACAAGTGATTATGCAAAAATAAAGAAAGACTCTTTGGACCATATATGCCTTATTTTCCAATGATAAAAATTTTGAGAAGCAAGAACCATCAATTACGTGTCACGAGATGTTCTGTTGAGTATCAAGAGGAGTCAATTTTACTCGAAATGAGAAGTTCAGTGCATTATGATATGGTAAAGGCTTCAAAAATGTAAGAAGTTGTGTTACGCTTCTAAAAGCTATGGGCACGAGGAAATTGAGCCCCAGGCCCATAAGATTAACCAGTGTTGGGCACCCATACGATTACCACCATGACGACTTACTTCTTGCTAATAATTAATTCTATACAAGAGGACTGGAGATATGATAGACCCCTTTCTCAATATGACTGCGGCAAGATATGTATTGGAAGTGTGAGATATTCATCCCTAGGTGGGAAATAAGGACCACAGTAAGGCTACATAAGTACAAGCAACACGAGTAAGACCTTGTCGTTATGATGTTTGAATATCATAGTAGAAACGTGTATCAATCCAGCAAAGTACTAAGGATTAATGTGATGCTACAAAGAGAAATGTTAATGATAATCTCTAGTTGAATAATGATGTATGATGTTGGGGAAGGTCAACCATTCTACCCTTGACACCATCATGACGTGTTCAACGATCCTATGAACTAAGCAGAACTGAAATGAATAAGTATAGGGTTCTCCTTCGGAGAGTTGAGGATGTTCGAATGTAGAATATAATAGAACACAAGACGGTGCAAGTAGAGACTATTAAAAGGGCCCATGAATGTGCAAAAGAAGTTCACTGCAAATTTGTGACTTAGTAAAGTGAGAAATTTATTTAAGATTATGATAATAACCCAAGAGTGAAGTTGGATTCAATGGAAAGTCTCTAAGAACCTTACATGCAAGGTATGTGTTATGTGATGCATGGAAGGAAATACTCCCTCTTAGATATCACAACAAGTGTTGTAAGGCTAATCTGATGCATTCATGACTAAGGGAAAGAAATGGAGGAGTGCTGGAATTGACTTACCAACTAGAGGGAATGAGGCAAAAGAAGCTAAGAAGTATCTTTAAGTTAAGATAGTCACAGTTATCGTAAAGGAGTTTATACCAGGTTCACAGACTCATTTAGAGTACAAGTGTTAATAGAAGGAATGAAAGTACCAATAGTAATATATCATACTTTGATGAAAATGACATGGAATTAAAGGATGGAGGAGAGTTCATGACTCCATATCATAATGAGAAAGTGAGACTACTAGTGGAGATGTGACAGTGTGGTTAACACAAGGAGCGAATGCCTCGGTTACAATGAAATTGTAATACCAACACTTTGACTAGATCAAAAGGTGATTTAAATAGAGCAAACAGAACAACCTACCTAAATGATCAAGGACATGTTTGGAACATGTCGCAGAGGTAGCAAAAGAGATAATAAACACTTCTTATGAATCAAGCAGGCTTATTACGATAGCTTCTAAGTTGTATTCCAAAAGTATATCATTGGCAACTACGGTATAGGTGGCGATATGGATTGTTCATAGAGCATTGAGTCAAGTGGATCAAGTGTTATGCTCAGACCTGAGGAAAAAAAAGTTGTTCTACAAAAAGTATAGAAGGAGCTAATATTCATTTGGTCATTGTTTTGCGTGCTAGGGCTAATCTCGGATGAATAAATGTTATACGAGAATGGTGCTATCTATATGAAGGTTTGGAAGTTGTTCGAGTTGCAAACTACCGAATGGATTAAGGTTTCAAATACGGTTGTCTAAAGCTCAAACTCTCACATGTTTTATGAAATGAAATGGTTATGATTTAAATAGCTAAATGGATATTTTATTAAATGCCTTATTGAATTAACTCATGTTTTATTTGCATAGTCCCTCTTCATGTTTCCTTTATATATATTCTTGTCCTATTTTTATGTAAGGTAATTGGCAATGCATACGAGTACTTTTCAGTATGTACTTACGTCCTTTTGGCCGGGCCACTACACCTGTTCATGGATGCAGATATGATACTTATGGACGGGGTGGATCACCTCTAGGTAGCTCGCTCATCTCTCAAGCTTATCATGATGAGCTTGCTACTTTCCTAGTGGGTATCTTAGAATCTAGTTGATTTATGTATTTGAGTAATCCTTATCACAGAAGCTTCATTTATACTGTGAGTCATGTATTCATGTATATCATGTAGTCATGGTAAGCATGAAACTATGTATAAGGTATTAAAAGGTTTATATGATAATAAGCCAAACATTCCAAATCTTTTTACGTTAGAGAAGCTCTTTATCATAAATTATGCGTTGTCCAAGTTTATGAATGAATCAAATGTTGGTTCATTCGATCACAAGTTTAAGGCACCGGGTGTCGTGTCTCGCTTCTCCAAGGTTTGGGGGAGTGATGACTTTCTCTCAACTACCCCATTTTATTGGGGTGTATAGACACATGAAAATTTGGTTGACAACACCTGTTGAACGGAACAATCCATTGCAATGAGAATTAAAAAATGCAGTACCATTATCACTTCTAAACACCTTGCTTTTACTATTAAACTGAGTATTCACAAGCATAAAAAATCCTTAAGAACAATCGTAACATTACTCTTCAATTTAAATAGAAATAACCATATCATTCTACTGCAATCATCAACTAGAGTAAGAAAAAACCTATTCCCGTCATAGGTGGGAACTCTATAGGGTCCCCAAACATTTGCATGCACCAAATCAAATGGCTTATTTGCTCTACTACTAATTATTGGAAAAGGAACTCTAGTTTGTTTTGCTAAAGGACAAACAGGACAGGACAGACAACTACGAGTATTGGATTACAACACAAATATCTGCTTCAGCGTCTTGTTTGAGATATGCCCAAGCCTCCTATTCCATAATGTCTCTTCATCCTTCCTTTTTAATTGTATAGCTACAAATCAAGAATGTTGTACTTCTTTATTCTTGGTACTCTAATAATATATTAAATCTTCTAATTTATCAATCCCCTTCACCATCCTAGTGTGAAGGTCTTGCAGCAAACAGAAGTCAGGATAGAACACCGTGAAACAACTCAATTCCCTTATTAATTTTGACACAGATAATAAGTTGTATTTAAAGTCAGTCACACACAAGACGTTGTGCACCACTCCTTGTCCTAGTTTACAAATACCAATATGTGTTATAGGTATCCTGTTTCCATTGGCAATTGCACCTTTTGGCTATATTGTTTAAAGAATTCATCTAGGATAGCATAATCAGCAACCATATGATTGGTTGCTCTTGTGTCAATGATCCACTTCTTTTGGATATCACTAACAAGTAAAGAAGTAACAATACTTGTATAGCTTCTATACCTGCTGAATTAACCTGCTATCTCATTTGTGATCTCTTTGCTGAGCATCTTCAAGATATAATTATATTGTTCTGGTGTGAATGTCATAGGTCTAACTCCATGAGTCATGTACCAGAGGCAATTGAAACCTGTGAATCCTATCCATATCCCCTTGTTATAAGGCCTCCTTGACTATTGAAGACACCTTGTCCATGAGACATAGTGGATATGTAATGATCCTGAGATCTCAGAAATGATTGTGCATTATTGGTAGCTATTCCTTCCTTTCTACGACCCTTGAAGTCAGGTGGATAACCAATGATCCTATAATAATTTTTTTTCTACGGCCTTTCAACTTGCAATATTCACATTGTATGTTGAGATTTTTCTTAGGCTTATGTAGGGATCCCTTGGCACTCCAAAGAGTAGTGACGTCATTCCTATCAACTATGGAATGAGCATTGCCAAGCATAGATCTTGAACTTTCCTTCTGAATCTCATCTTCCACAGTCATGGCCTAAGCCTAATTCAGTGTGGGCTCAGTTGTTTTCATAAGAATTTGTGTTGGGTCCAAACGCACACGCAAGTATACGTGGTCGACAAGTAATAAAGTGATGAGAAAGTATCGTCCCATGAAGATTTATGATTAACTGTCATCCATTCTAAACTACTTATAAGTTTATTGCTCGAGTGATTGTGAAGAAGATAATTGTGATTTTTACTACTAAAAATTACTATGAAATTACTAAACAAGCAAAAAATTCAAAGGTGCAAATCAAACAAGCAAATACTTAGGAAGAATTCAATGAGATGGGAATATTCGGGTTTATGGGATTAATGTCTCTCCTATTGCATTCTTCTGGTTAATTTAATTACTTGATTTATCTAATATTTTGGTTAACGGGGTTTATTATGCTCGCGAAGTTTTTTTGATGTTTATCTCGCCTATTCAACCACCTAATACTATATGCCTATAGAATCGGAATTAACAAGAATGCATGTATATTTTCTGCTAAAATAACCAAGTAAGGTAACTAGAATATGTTAATCCTAATCGCAAACCTATTCTCCAATGCTCCGATTCAAGAACTTACTCTACTCAATCTTATATGCAATCTATAGTTCTCACTTTCTAGTTCAATTATAAATTCGTAGATAGTATTCTACTATTAGCTACACAATTGAATAATTAAGCACAATATCGAATAAACAAATCAATATGATAACTCAAGCAAAAAAATCATCATACAACAATAGTCAATAACAACTCATAACCCCAGAATAATAAGATTTTTAGCCACTTCATGTCCATAACAATAATCAAAGTATTATCTTTAAATATAAAATCTATGAATACTAGATGAAAGATGGAAGAATCGACGAATTATGTGCTTCGTTTGTGTTTCTAAGCCTTTGCCGCCTCCAAATATTGACCCTCCCCCTACTAATCACGTTTAGGAGGTACTTATAGGCTAGTGTCGGAGTCCCTATGTCCAAAACAAAATGGGAAATGTTTAATGCACGGACTGGGAAAGGATCCATGCCTTATAGCTCGTGAGGTCTGGCCTAGGTGGCACTCCAGAGTCGTGTCGCCTGTTGTAACACACGATGAAACTCACCTGGAGCCAGGTGTTTCCTGGCCTAGCACCTGGTTCCTGTCCTTGTTCAATTTTTACCTTTTTGTGCTCTTTTTGAGTATTTCTTACATCTTTGTATGGAACTTTCACTCATTTTCATCCTCCAACGATCCTACACATTAAAATGACACAATTAAGCCCAAACGTCACACATATAATCATTAGAATACAAAAATGTAAGGCAAGTAATACAGTACAAATATACATTTATAGCCAATTATCACTACCCCACACTTAAACATAGCTCGTCCCCGAGTCATGTCACGACCCAAGCCGGAGGGCCGCGACTGGCACCCGAATCCTGCTCGCCGAGTGCTGGCATACTTTTCATCTAACTTCCCTTATTAACTATAAGAACTATGATGTCCGTATGAATATCAAACAACAATCATAACCAGCTGAAAATTCCATACAACGACATGAACATACATATATATATATATATATACCATGGCCGACACGGCCATCATGCAAAAACTATACAATAATAAGATACATTTGCCGACAAGGCAATTCCAATTGTACATAAGTCAACCCATTGTCTATTGTCTATGAGCTTCTACAAGAAGACAAACAATGCAACCTATGTCGGAACAGGGCCCCAACATGCCCATAATGCCTATAACAAAATGCATACCAAGACCACGGCAAGTCCAAAGGATGAATCTTGCCAATATCCGTTGAACTAAGCAGCCTACTGTGGTGGGGGAGCCTCGTCTATATGTCTGTCTGGACCTGCAGCACGACATGCAGCGTCCACAAATAAAAGGACGTCAGTACAAATAAAGTACTGAGTATGTAAGACAGGAAAATCATAATATAAGAACAGTAATATGCGTCGGGATAAGAAACATACAACTTGTACCATATGAATGCCTCTGAGGGCGAGAACCATGGAATGCCTGATGTGCATATGCATGTACATATATCCTTTCTAAAATCATCATATATATTTGCACAATAGGTGTCTACCCGGCGGACTATAGCGCGGCTCGATGTAGTAAAATAGATAATGCATGCTGGACTCATAGGAATTGTACTTCCGGTGACGTAAGGTCAAAGAAATAATATACATCAATCCTCCCATGAGAGGGGAAAACAATACAAACACTCCTACCTTCTAAGAGTAGAGTATCTTTGAAGGCTCGTTTATTGTATGATGTACAATCGGAGTCGTGCAAAAGAAAGAAAGGAATAGTCTCACATACCTGGTATTCTGTGCGCCAATTTCAAGCTACGCACTGTCACAATTCCTTAGTCTACAATGAAAGAAATGTTTCTATCGTTATCCTCTAAATGTTATGGTTACAATCAACCACAACCCTAAATTTATATGGTGTGGAATTCTTCCTCCAAAACTCCACAACAATAGTAGTAAGACATGCAGCCCAACAGCAACCCAAAACGACCACAACCCAGTCCATTACCACTAGTTAACTTGAACCCATATCTTCCGATCACCATCCCGTGGGTTCTTACATGCATAGAACGAATTATCAAGAATTCCCAGGAGAAAGGGTGTATAAAGAAAAGCAGTAACTTACCTTGCTTGTTGGATAGCTCAGCCCTCTCCTTAGTTCCTCAACCTCTAGGTCTTACTCCCAATTAGGGCTTGAAAGAGAGAGAAAATCAGTTAGGGCCTTTCCTTGGTTCTTCAAACTCTGGACTTCACTCTCGATTAGAGCTTAAAGAAGAGGGAAAATTGATTAGCGCTTGTATGGGATTCTTTGAGAAGGGTTGCAGGGCTCTCTATTTCGTTTGGCTTTTAAGGTTCGAAGTAAAGGTGAAATATCTGGGTTATACTCCTTTAAAGGTTGGCAATTAAGTGACACACGTGTCTGACGCCTTCACGTCTGCAATCGCATTCTCGTCGCAGAACCAACATGCGGTTCGCATTCTGGACGCAAAACTCAGCCCAGAAATCTGTCTCATTCTGCGATCCAGGAGGTCTGTTTTGCGGTCCGCGTTTTCAGTATGCGATCGCATACTGACTGCATTCCTGACATAGATTTCTGCCCAGAAATCTGTTTCAGTTTGCGATGCATTAGGTATAATCTGCGGTTCGTATTTCAGAAATGCGATCGCACTTATGACCACATTTCTGGCACTGGTCTTTGTCCAGAAGTCTGTCTTGGTCTGCGATTTCAGTGTTAGATATGCGGCCCGCATGTGGGTTTTGCGGTAGCATACCCAGCTTTGCGAAGCCCTTTGCTCTTTTCTTGCCTTTTTGGACTCTTTTCCGGTTCTTAGACCCGTATACATAGACTATCTCACGGCGCAATTTAACGTACGAAATTATTGGTTGTAACATTCTCCCCTCCCCCCCTTAGGCACATTCGTCCTAGAATGTAAAGGTTTACGGGGATTTCACTCATTGTGGATTCCGGTTTAGTTTCTCTCGTAAACATAGGACAAACTTACGAGCATTTAACTAATAACTCAACATACGGTCCTTCAAGAGTATGCAACTTATGGACATGTACATTATCAGCATATTATCATTTTATATTAAGAAAGAGTATTTTCAAGTCATTGCTTACCCCATAGAGCAGTTTCACCTTCCAACGCATCCTGTGTTCCCTTTGCATCCTCGTTATCTCCATTCCAGGACAGGTAAGGGTATTTAGATTTCATCTCCTCCTCTGCTTCCCATGTCATTCCACATTCTTGTTTCTCCACAATACCTTAACGGAAACTACATCATTTGTTCTCAGCTTGCTGACTTGTCGATCTAATATAGCCACTGGCACTTCTTCATATGATAGATCCTCTGTAATTTGTACATCTTTGATAGGGACGACTCGATAAGGGTCTCCAATACATTTTCTTAACATTGATACATAGAATACCGGATGGACAAGTTCCAATTCGGATGGCAATTCTAACTCATAGGCCACACGTCCAATTCGTCGAAGAATTTTATAAGAACCGATATACCTTGGACTCAGCTTACCTTTCTTCGCAAAACGCATGACACCCTTCATTGGTGAGATCCTCAGGAAAACCCAATCACCAACTTCAAACTCCAGATCACGACGTCGGACATCAAAATAATACTTTTGCCTGCTTTGTGCCGTCTTCAATCGTTCCTGTATTACTTTCACCTTCTCAATGGCCTGCTGGATCAAATCTGGCCCATATAACTCAGTTTCACCGACTTCGAACCATCAAACTGGTGATCTACATCTCCTCCCATATAGTGCCTCGTATGGGGCCATCTTAATACTGGAGTGGTAGCTATTATTGTAGGCAAATT
This sequence comes from Nicotiana obtusifolia, assembly GCA_002018475.1. Classification (NCBI taxonomy): domain Eukaryota; kingdom Viridiplantae; phylum Streptophyta; class Magnoliopsida; order Solanales; family Solanaceae; genus Nicotiana; species Nicotiana obtusifolia. The sequence goes on along the minus strand of MCJB01000259.1, from coordinate 94,710 downwards.
CTATGAGTGAAAGATGGTCATCCCAATTTCCCTTAAAATCTAGGACACATGCTCGCAGCATATCTTCCAGTGTTTGAATAGTACGTTCAGCTTGTCCGTCGGTCTGCGGATTAAAAGTCGTGCTGAGATTCACCTGTGTGCCTAAACCCTTCTGAAAAGACCTCCAAAAGTTCGCTGTAAATTGAGCTCCTCGGTCTGATATAATAGACACCGGTACACCATGAAGTCTGTCAATTTCCTTAACATACAGCTTCGCATAGTCTTCAGCTGTGTAAGTTGTCTTAACTGGCAGAAAATGAGCACATTTGGTAAGCCGATCAACTATCACCCAGATGGAGTCAAACTTATGATAAGAGCGAGGTAATCCAATAATGAAGTCCATATTAATCACCTCCCATTTCTAGGTTGGAATTTCTATATTTTGAAGCAATCCACCAGGTTTCTGATGTTCTATCTTTACCTGTTGACAATTAGGACACTGGGCTACAAATTCCGCAATAGACTTCTTCATGCTATCCCACCAATACTGCTCCTTGACATCGTGATACATCTTTGTCGAACCAGGATGGATGGAATATCGGGATTGATGAATTTCCTTCATAATCTTCTCTTGCAACCCTGCCACATTAGGCACACATAATCGGCCCTGGTATCTTAGTGTTCCATCCCCTCTGATCTCAAAAGATGAAATTCTACCCTGCTGAATGCCCTCTCTCAATTGTACCAAGGTGGAATCTTCATATTGCCGTGCTTTCACCTCGGCTACCAGAGATGATTCTGATGTATTATGTACAATAACACCTCCGTCCTCAGAGTCTAATAATCTGATTCTCATATTGGCTAGCTGATGAAACTCTTTAGTCAATTCCCATTTACCTGCTTCAATATGCACTAAGCTTCCCATTGACTTACGGCTGAGAGCATCTGCCACAACATTGGCTTTACCGGGATGGTACAATATCTCGACGTCGTAGTCTTTCAGCAACTCGAGCCAACGTCGCTGTCTCAAATTCAACTCCTTCTGACTAAAAATATATTGCAAACTCTTGTGTTCTGTGTAGATGTCAACATGGACGCCGTATAAGTAGTGCCGCCATATCTTCAAGGCATATATTACTGCAGCCAATTCCAAATCATGGGTTGGATAATTCTTTTCATGCTTCCTCAATTGTCTTGAGGCATAAGCAATCACCTTCCCATGTTGCATCAATACGCATCCCAAACCTACACCTGAAGCATCACAGTATACCACATACCCTTCTGTTCCCTCTGGAAGAGTAAGCACTAGCGCGGAGATCAACCGATTCTTTAATTCCTGGAAGCTACGTTCACAAGTGTCTGACCTTTGGAACTTAGTAGCTTTCTGTGTTAATTTGGTCAATGGTGCCGATATGGAGGAAAACCTTTCTACAAACCTCCTATAATATCCTACTAGCCCTAGAAAACTGCGGACTTCTGACGGTGTTATGGGTCTTGGCCAACTCTTCACTGATCGATCTTCTGAGTGTCGACACTAATACCCTCGTCAGATATCACATGGCCTAGGAATGCTACTGAGTTCAACCAGAATTCACATTTGGAGAACTTCACATATAACTTGCGATCCCGAAGGGTCTGTAATACCATTCGCAAGTGGTTCATATGTTCTGTCTCTGAACGGGAATACACCAGAATGTCATCAATGAATACAACCACGAACACGTCAAGATAAGGCCTGAATACGGTATTCATGAGATCCGTAAAAGCTGCGGGGCATTTGTTAGCCCGAAAGACATTACCAAGAACTCAAAATGCCCATATCTTGTTTGGAAGGCCGTTTTTGGAATATCCTTCTCCTTGACCCTCACCTGGAAATACCCTGAACGTAGGTCAATCTTGAAAAAATATTTGGCACCCTGAAGTTGGTCGAACAGGTCGTTAATCCTTGGAAGTGGATATTTATTCTTTATAGTAACCTTATTCAACTGTCAATAATCAATACACATCCTTAACGACCCGTCTTTCTTCCGTACAAACAAGACTGACGCACCCCAAGGTGAAGTGCTAGGCCTAATAAAGCCCTTATCCAGCAAATCTTAGCTGCAACTTCAACTCTCGCAATTCTGCTGGGGCCATTCTGTATAGAGGGATAGAGATCGGTTGAGTATCAGACAACACATCAACGCCAAACTCAATCTCCCTTTCAGGAGGAAGACCTGGGAGTTCATCTGGGAAAACATCCGGAAATTCATTGACTACCGGGATTGATTGTAAAGTAGGTGGTCTCACCTCCGTATCTATAACGCGAACGAGATGATAGATGTAACCCTTTGAAATCATCTACCTTGCCTTAAGATAGGAAATAAACCTACCTTTCGGCGTAGCAATGTTCCCCTTCCATTCAATGATGGGTTCACCAGGAAATTGAAACCTAACCATCTTTGTGCGACAGTCAACATTTGCATAACATGAAGCCAACCAATCCATTCCCATTATTACATCGAAATCAACCATTTCTAACTCAAATAAATCTGCCGAGGTTTGAAGACTACAAATCGTCACAGTGCAACCTCTGTATACCCGTCTGGCAATCACAGAATCTCCTATTGGAGTAGATACCGCAAATGGTTTGCTTACTAATTCAGGTTCGACATCAAACTTATCAGCCACAAGGGGTGTAACATATGATAATATAGACCCGGGATCAATCAACGCATATACATCATAAGAAAGCACTGATAATATACCTGTAACGATATCCGGAGATGACTTAAGATCCTGTCGACCTGCTAGAGCATATATTCGATTCTGAATACCACTCGAACTCGGCACTGCACCTCTACCTCTACCATGACCTGCTGGCTGCTGGAAACCCCGTGCTGGAGGTCGAATTGATGAGGAAGAACCAGACACAGATCCAGTCGGCTGAGCCATAACACCACCTCCTCTGCTAGGACAATCCCGCATCATATGGCCAAGCTGTCCGCAAGAATAACATGCATCAGAACCTCGACGACATAGTCCAGAATGGGCCCTGCCGCACTGATCACAACGTGGTGTTAGGGGTCTCGTCTGACTAGTATCCCTGTGATGTTGCGAGCCTGATGCCCGCGAACTCTGACCTAGACCCGAATAGGTAAATCGATCATATCGAGGTCTCTGAAACTGTGGAGGGGCACTAGCTACAGGTGGTGCCGAACTCCTCAAAAACTGGGGCCTGATACTACTTCTGAAGTCACCAGAATACCCTGCAAATCTCGTCCTCTTATGCAAGCCCCTATCCTGCTCCCTGTCTACTCTTTGCTGGCGCTTACGGTCCTCTAATGTTTGGGCATAAGCCTAAATACGATAAATATCCATGCCCTCTATCAAGGATGCTGTCGTGCACTCATTTATCAGATGTGGTCCCAATCCATTCACGAACAAATGAACCCTGTCACCCATCTCGGCCACCATATGGGGAGCATACCTTGCCAAAGAATCAAACTGCATACTGTACTCTCGCACACTCATATTACCTTGCTTAAGGTTCAAGAATTTATCATCTCTAGCTCGTCGTACCTCCACTGGCAGGTAGTGACGAAGGAACGCCTCAAAAATATTCCTTCAACACAGGTGGGGAAGCATTCGAACCCCTGGATCTTTCCCAAATGTCATACCAGAAAACTACTAAGTCCCCTAACCGATAAGAGGCCAACTCTAATGCCTCCGTATCACTAGCATGCATAACCCGTAGTGTGCGATCAATCTGATTAATAAAAGTCTGCGGGTCCTCCTTGGGGTCTGAGCCGATAAACACTGGGGGATCGAGATTAATAAAATCATGAACTCTGGCGCTAACCGGTCTATCATTAGCGCCCGTATTCTGCCTCTGAGTCTGAGAAGCTACTAAACTAGTCAATAACTGTACTGCAGTGCGCAAGTCCTGGTCTGTAGTACCAGATAGAGGACCTGAGGCTCACTTTAGCCTTCTCTAGCTTGGGGCACCTGACTGGTGCCCTCTCCCGCATCTGTACCAAGCCGTCTACTAGTTGTTTCCTTCCTAGTCGAAGGCATCGCTGTAGGAAAACAAGGCGAATGTTAGAGACGAACACTTACGAATCAGCTCTACGCACCATCTAGATTTAGGAAGAAGGTAACAATCCTAAATGTCAGGCAGCCTCGTGATTATAAATGTGACGCGCAACACACCCATAATCAGGACTCTACTAGAAACGGCTCATAGATAATCCCTAGGACACGACCTGCTCTGATACCAAATCTGTCACGACCCAAGCCGGAGGGCCGTGACTGGCACCCGAATCCTGCTCGCCGAATGCCGGCATACTTTTCATCTGACTTCCCTTATTAACTATAAGACCTATGATGTCCGTATGAATATCAAACAACAATCATAACCAGCTGAAAATTCCATACAACGACATGAACATACATACATATATATATATATATATATATATACCATGGCCAACACGGCCGTCATGCAAAAACTATACAACAATAAGATACATTTGCCGACAAGGCAATTCCAACTCTACATAAGTCAACCCATTGTCTACTGTCTATGAGCCTCTACAAGAAGACAAACAATGCAACCTGTGTTAGAACAGGGCCCCGACAAGCCCATAATGCCTATAACAAAATGCATACCAAGACCACGGCAAGTCCGAAGGATGAATCTTGCCAATATCCGCTGAACTGAGCAGCCTACTGTGGTGGGGAGCCTCGTCTATATGTCTGTCTGGACCTGCAGCACGACATGCAGCGTCCACAAATAAAAGGACGTCAGTACAGATAAAGTACTGAGTATGTAAGACAGGAAAATCATAATATAAGAACAGTAATATGCGTCGGGATAAGAAACATACAATCTGTACCATCTGAATGCCTCTGAGGGAAACTAACCATGGAATGCCTGATGTGCATATGCATGTACATATATCCTTTCTAAAATCATCATATATATATATATATATATACACATGCCTCTGTGGGCCTCATCATCATCATATACATACACCTCTGTGGGCCTCATCATCATCATACCCAACTGATCGGTGGTTGCACAATAGGTGTCTGCCCGGTCGACTATAGCGCGGCTCGATGTAGTAAAATAGATAATGCATGCTGGAGTCATAGGAATTGTACTTCCGGTGACGTAAGGTCGAAGAAATAATATACATCAGTCCTCCCATGAGAGGGGAAAACAATACAAGCACTCCTACCTTCTAAGAGTAGAGTATCTTTGAAGGCTCGTTTATTGTATGATGTACAATCGGAGTCGTGCAAAAGAAAGAAAGGAATAGTCTCACATACCTGGTATTCTCTGCGCCAGTTTCAAGCTACGCACTGTCACAATTCCTTAGTCTACAATGTAAGAAACGATTCTATCGTTATCCTCTAAACATTATGGTTACAATCAACCACAACCCTAAATTTATATGTTGTTTCTCCACACCCTTCTTCCTCCAAAATTCCACAACAATAGTAGTAAGACATGCAGCACAACAGCAACCCAAAACGACCACAACCCAGTCCATTACCACTAGTTAACTTGAACTCATGTCTTCCGATCACCATCCCGTGGGTTCTTACATGCATAGAACGAATTATCAAGAATTCCCAGGAGAAAGGGTGTATAAAGAAAAGCAGTAACTTACCTTGCTTGTTGGATAGCTCAGCCCTCTCCTTAGTTCCTCAACCTCTAGGTCTTACTCCCAATTAGGGCTTGAAAGAGAGAGAAAATCAGTTAGGGCCTTTCCTTGGTTCTTCAAACTCTGGACTTCACTCTCGATTAGAGCTTGAAGAAGAGGGAAAATTGATTAGCGCTTGTATGGGATTCTTTGAGAAGGGTTGCAGGGCTCTCTATTTCGTTTGGCTTTTAAGGTTCGAAGTAAAGGTGAAATATCTGGGTTATACTCCTTTAAAGGTTGGCAATTAAGTGACACACGTGTCTGACGCCTTCACGTCTGCAATCGCATTCTCGTCGCAGAACCAACATGCGGTTCGCATTCTGGACGCAAAACTCAGCCCAGAAATCTGTCTCATTCTGCGATCCAGGAGGTCTGTTTTGCGGTCCGCGTTTTCAGTATGCGATCGCATACTGACTGCATTCCTGACATTGATTTCTGCCCAAAAATCTATTTCAGTTTGCGATGCATTAGGTATAATCTGCGGTTCGCATTTCAAAAATGCGATCGCACTTATAACCGCATTTCTGGCACTGGTCTTTGTCCAGAAGTCTGTCTTGGTCTGCGATTTCATTGTTAGATATGCGGCCCGCATGTGGGTTTTGCGGTAGCATACCCATCTTTGCGAAGCCCTTTGCTCTTTTCTTGACTTTTTGGACTCTTTTCCGGTTCTTAGACCCGTATACGTAGACTATCTCACGGTGCAAACGTACGAAATTACGAGTTGTAACAAGTCAACCAACAATTCACATTATCCTTAAGCATTTTATATTTAACATATTTTAAGAATACTACACTAATGACCATGGTTGATACCAACAATCAAACTTTAGCATATGAAATCCCATACACTTCTCTTTACTTTATGCCATACTTTACAAATATTCAAAAATAAATACAACATGCTCATAATAATCCTAGCTTCAAAAACCGACTCAATATCATAAAATTCTTATTGCTTAACATTCAACATCATAGAGAAGTCTAATAACATTACCTATCCTCTCATGAAATCATGTGCCCACACTACAAAATCAAAGAGACCATGTTAAGTCCACACATTCACATCAAATACTCAAATATACGTTAAGGACTCACCTATATCAAAGAAAACCGTTCACTCTCACAAAGAAGTCACATGCATGCAATTGGTACCATAGGCTTGCCTATAATGTAAATCTCTACTAATGTAGGCTCGCAAAATCAAAAAACAATTAGGATTTTTTCATGGTTGTAATGTGGGCTACGGGACAGGTATGATATATTTTGGAATATTGGTTCACCCTCCTAAGTAATTTTAACACATCAGAAAATTAACTTTAAGCTCAAATTAATTAATTCCCACTTCGATTTCACAAACAAAATCACCCCAACACAATGTTCCCTTTTTCTTTAAGCACTACGATAATCTATACCCACTAGCAAGGACAAGAAGTCAACTTATGTTTCTACATATAATTTTTTTCAGATTTTTCTTTCTCCTTTATTTTTCTTGTTTTTCTGTTTAGCAGTTCTCTTCTTCTTTATAATTTCCACTACCGGTGTATCTCTTACCACACAAGTACATCTTTCATTCTTTCATTGGTTCCACTCAAAAGCCATCCAAGTTCCTTCCTTAGTTCTTCTCGAGCTCATTTTACACTTCAAGTGCTTTAAGAGGTAAAAGGATCAAAATAATGTCAATTAAGAATAAAAAATAGTATAGGCTTGTAATCTGGGTACCAAATAAAATATAGGCTCAAAAGAGTTAACTATGAATAATTTTTATTGTGATAAGCATTAAAGCTCAAAAAGATCAAAGAAAGCCTAAAATTATTTTTTAAACCGAGCATCACCTAAAATTTGCTTCAACTCACATGTCGGGCAAGTTCTAGACTCGAATGCAACACATGAACTACACAAAAAATCTTACCACACGTGGCACATGACTCACTAAGGATGGTCCCGTTCTGACTCTCAAACTAAATCAAGTATTCACGGAGCCACAAGATATTAAGGACAAAGTGAACATAAGTCAAGAGCATGAGATGTAGGGGTCAATGACATGATATCCAAATAAACAAGGCATCGTGGACAATTTCAAATCATAGGAAAGATAATACACATGTCAAAGCCAAATATGCTACTATCAAACAAGTCAAGGACGCCTAGGAATCTCATCTTTCTTCTACCATTTTTTCTAAATTCTAACTTACTCTAAAAAAAAAAAAAAAACTATTACCCGGTTCAACTACATCCCATGAAAAAGAACTGGGTTACAAAGAAAAAACAACGGGGGATTATTACTTCCTAAAGAAAACTAAAAGATATTTTTTTTATTTTTTAATATTTTTTATTTGTTATATTTGGTTAGACTTTAATCCCTCAAAAAGCTTCCTAGGAGATCCATCGTCGAGAAAATTCCATTTTTTTCTAATTTTTTCTTTGATTTTCTGTATTTTTGCTTTGCCTTTTTTCGTAATTTTATTTCTAATTAATTAATGCCAATATAGAAAAAAAAACTAATCTAAATCTAGACTACTAAAAATAAAAATAAGAAGCTAAAAGATATATTTATACTAATGCACAAACCACAGAGAATTTCCCACCCCACACTTAAGCATGCAATTTCCTCGGTGCATATAAATGCTATAATAATCTAGAAGGGTAGTAAGAAAACTCTCGGGTCATTCTTCTCCATCCTCCTCATTAGCTCAACATGTCATCGTAACGACCCCACACTTAAGATCTTAATACACGGTCCTTCAATTAAATCAAGGTTACTCAATTTCCCCTTGCACAATTTAAGCATGTTAGTGTCATTCGATCAGCCAGTTCACATGTAAGCACAACGTATGCACCATACTTTTAACAATATACCCAGCTCTGGTGAAACACCCACACTTAAAATTTCCTATTAATTAAGATACTAGTGTATCGATCTTGGAGACTCGGGCTCCAATTGGGACAAAAATTGCCTTTGAGGCATTTTAACACACAAGCATACACTTGGCACGCACTAGTTAGATGTAAGATCTTGTGTGAGTGAGGGATTGTGTGACCCTCCCAAGTTGGCTTGGGGTTTGAGTGTAATCACTCGTTCAAGCAATAAGAATATCAATCATGTGGGGTTCATGGAGGTGTGCGTGCTTCTGTGTGTCATGACCCAAAATCCACTAATCGTGATGGAACCTAACCCAACCCGCTAGGTAAGCCAACTAATAGTAAACACAATTCAAAGAGGAATAATACGAGATCGATAAATGAAATAACTGAAACTCTATTCAATAATCCAAGGACTGGTCGTACTAGTAATGAGCCACTAAGACTTAGATTTACAAAACTGATATGAAATAAATACATCATCTGTTTGGAATATACATAAACAAAATTCAAATCTAAAGCTACTAAGGGTAAGTGATAGCTATATCCGGAACGTAGTTACGTCTTTAGGCCAGCTCACGTCATCCACAACATCTTAGCTCATAGATCTACACGCAAAGTATACAAGTGTAGTATGAGTACAATCGACCCCACGTACTCAAAAAGTATCATAACTAACATCGGCAAGGTAATAGAAGCAAGAATTATAAATGATACTCACTATCACCTGTATAGATCATAATTCCAGCATGTATAGAATAGAAAATATAATCAAATCATGAAATCACAGATAAAACCACATTGGTGCTCTCAGTTTTCTCAATAGATTCTACTTAGTCAAGAATCCAACATATAAGGAAGATATGCAAATAAATCAGGTAACAACCAAGAAAATTGCAAGTAAAGATGAAATGCAATAACCAAATATCAATCAGTTGCAGTGCACAACAAGATCCAAATAGAATTCACATCACGGCTATCAAGCCCACAAAATCTTAGTAACCAAACCAAACCAATAACTAGCTCTCCCAGAGCTCATATCAACCAGAAACCCATCAGTTTCTAACAATCCGCGTGTACACCATCAAGAGAGAAACATGAGAGGGTGACCCTAGAGGGATAGATACATATCCACACGCTGCACGAACAACTCAAGTGTTAATAATATCAACTGCACAGATAACTCACGTGCTGCACGGACAAATCACGTGCCAATAATACTAACTACATGGACAACTCACGTGCCAATAATCACAATTCGCCCGTCGTGGTCACATGCGCAATATCACAATCCGCTCGGCGTGGTCACAGGCATAACAACATAATTCGTCTGGCGTGGTCACAGTCATATCAACATAATCCACCTAGTATGGTCACAGGCATAACAATACAATCCACCCGACATGGTCACAGGCATCCAGTCCAAATCATATCACACAGAAGCAAATATAGAAGAATACATTGATATGATCATGAATATTACGTTTCATGCTCCTGGAAAGGCATAAATAACATGTTAAAGTGTATGGATGTGCAATGTGTGCTATCATAGCTCAAATCGATAATTTCATCATAGAAATAACAATTATCAAGTTCATTCAGGGAATTAGCCTCTATGTAAACTCAAACATGGATCAAATAGTTCACATCAAGGTTATAAATATGAGGAACATTACAGCATAAATCTTAACAATCAAGTTAAGGCATGTCATAGCCTAAGCACTATCCCGAGCATGGATAAATACATCTGTGCTCGCTCATGGGCTCTAACCCCACACATATGCCCACCCATAGCACGTAGCTATCACAAATAACTCAGGAAACTAGTGCCTCAATCAAGTTTAGGTAAGATACCTACTTCAAGCAAGCCAAATCAAATACCGAGAAAGCCAAAAAGTACTCCAAAAATCCCATCCCACGCGAATCAACTTCTGAACTGCTTGAAACTAGCCAAAAGCAACTCAAAAACATCAAATAATGCCCTAGGAAACAAACCCAAGCAATAAAGGTCAAATCTTTAATAAAAAACTCAAAGTCAACCAAAAGGTCAACCCAGGCCCTCACCTTGGAACCCAAAACAAACATACAAATTCCAACAATCCATTCGAATACGAGTCTAACCATACTAAATTTCATCTAATTTTGAGTTCGAATTGATGTTCAAAACTCAATTGTTCTCTTCAGAAAAGTTTTTGATAAAAACTCACAATTCTCCAATCAAAATATGGATTAATTCACACTAACTAGTGTAATCATGTTAAAATAAAAAAACTGAGGTTATATACTGATCCCCATGAAAATACAAGAAGAACATTGTGAAAATCACCTCAATTGGAGCTCTAGAACTCAAGATATGCTCAAAATACCAAATGAACACAGTCTGATTTTTTTTTATCAATAGGGATTTCCACTTTTGCGCCCAAAAATCCGAACATGCAATTTTCCAGCTATCATTTCTGCTTTTGCGGACCACTTTTCGCCCGTACGGTGTCGCAAATGCGGACCCCACTTCGCATCTACGAAGCACCAGCAACAACTAACTTTTGTGAAACTCATATAGGAATAACTCCCTCATACGATGTCCAAATTCGACGATTCTTTTTGCTATGGCTTCGTAAATACGATACGGATCTAATTCTTTATCAAAACATAATTTGGAACTCATTTTTTTTAATGTAGTACCATTTATACTTGAATAAACAACGTCTAAACATCAAAAACGAGTACAACACAACCTATCTAAAACTCACCTGACCCCTCGAGACCACGTCCAAACATACCAATAAGTCCCAAAACGTAATACGAACCTTTTCGAACCTCAAATCCCACATAACAACATCAAAACCACGAATCGCACCTCAAATCAAACTTAATGAACTTTCAACTTCTAAAACTCGTGCTGAACCATATCAAATCAACTCGGAATGACGTCAAATTTTGCACACAAATTTCAAATGACATAAATAACATATTCTAACTCTCGAAACCACAATCTAAAGCCGATAACATCGAAGTCAACTCCCAATCAAACCTATGAACTTTCCAAACCTTCAAATTGCCAACTTTTGCCAATTAGCTCCAAAACCTTCTAGAAACATCCAAATGCAACTCCGAGCATACGCCCAAGTCCAAATCACCATCCGAACCTAACAGTACTGTCAAAACTCCGATCTGAGGTCAAATATATAAAAGTCAAACTTGGTCAACTCTACCAACTTAAAACTTCCTATTTAGGAATTATTCTTCCAAGTCGATTCCAAACAGGCAGAAAATCAAAACCGACGACACACGCAAGTCATAATGCATCATATGAAGCTATTCATGACCTCAAATCATCGAGTTGAATGCAAATGCTCAAAACGACCGGTCGAGTCATTACATTCTCCCCCACTTAAGCATACGTTCGTCCTCGAATGTGCCAAGGGTCATTCCATGGCCATCAAATTACCATATAACCTCCTCACACACATACCCGTGGGTGATCCCATTTTACCCCAATCCATATAATCCTGACAACACTACCTAGCTGAAGATCCTTACTTCAACCTTAGCCCATAAACATTAGAATCAAATCTCCAACATCTTATAAGACCTGATTCTCGCATCTATACACTATGCAAGTCTGAACAAGTTGTATCAAGCCATAATCATAACCCATGATATAATCGCATGATATACTACATAACCCAGATTCTCATAGCAATAACTTCCAACCACAATAGCTGCTCAATAACAAACCCAGTATCGGTATCAAACCTCATATCAAACAAAACCTTCTTATAAATCTTCGTACACTACCAATGATGAAAGAAACACAAAAAATCTCATAACCACTCATCATATCAGCAAGTCGTGTAGCTTTCTCACTCGATAAGAACCATTTAAAAATTCCAGGCTGACTAGAGACATTATTCTTCCAAACATACCTTCATCAAATCCGATAGCACTTATTCCAGGTCCAATAACCTCACCTCATCCAATACAAGCTGTTCAACCGACATGCCACGCCAATACCATTTATAGCCACATACTGTGCAATCCGTGCACCAAAAAGGAAACAACTTAAATGTACCCAAAATGGAAAGAGAATCAAATGAGAGAACTGTGCCGCAAGCTCAACAGATACCACAAGCGCACTACTGTGAACCCATCACACAAAGGAGAACCAAACCATACAAGATAAACACAAAAGATCATATCTTACATAACTTTGCAGCGATACGCGACCCAATCTAAACACCGGTCCACATGAAATAACTCGAACCATGATGTTCATAATCAACAACCATATGCATATCTACTACAAATACAATGTGCATGATCATAACCTTGGAGAAATTGATAGCAAAATATACCATAAATAGGAAAAACATAACCAAGGAGCAATCAACCATTCAACATCCCTAGAACCATCTCACTCGAATTCGGCCACAAGGCCCAAACAAAACCGCATCATGAGTGTAAATAGTCAACAGTCTCACAACCCATCATAGCATAGCAGAGCAACACCCTGAACATATCATGCACGAATAAGACCAAATATAATCGATGAACAACATTCAACAATAAGTGTGCTAAGTAAACAAAATCCGATCTGATGGAGAATGCATATCCTCAATGGGCCTACCAGTGGCCTCCAATTCAATTATAATCCTCTCAAAATAGATAGATAACCTCCGAAAGGTCCACAATACATACACTTAATCTTCAACCTCTTAACATGCCTTCATTGTTCGTAACCAAGGAACATCCTGCCTCTGAGAACCCTTTTGGTCTTCAAATCCCTAGAATACACGGATCTCTAAGTTCGATCCCAACTTCACCACTCATAAGAACTTGTCCCTCACACACAATCATCTCGCTAGAAATACTTCCATAATTCTTAAGTGCTACACAGCCAAAATCTAAACATCAGCAGTTGATCAACTAGACGATTATTATAATACCAGTCAAGCATCTGCAAGTCAAAACACAGTACGCCTTTCTGAAATAAATGCTCTCCTCGGGTGATATCAAAATAGTGCCAGCATTCTTCTAAAAATTTGATGCCGTCCATGCTGTCTAAACTCGTGACCTTCCTTTCAATATTGAACACCAAACTTGCACATGCAAATCTCAATCCCACACTTTACATCGCATCCATCATGCCATCATAGGAAAACACAAAAACCCCATTATCAACCTCGAATCACAACAAGATACACAATCCGTCTGCCAAAAACCTTCCATTTGACTCCTATCCAAGAGAAAATCACAGCACGCAACATACCCCTCATACCTGAGGAAAACATCTATCCAAAGTCATGGTCAAAATTATCGAGAACAACTTTGGAACCCATTTGGACATCACCAAGCCATCAGAACTAAATCTCTCTAACTCAACCATGTCACACAGGTCGCCAAACCCAAGAATATTACCACAAAGCACCGATAAAGTCCCACCATATCATAAGAACTAAAATAATTTATCATATCCATTACCATGATGATCCACCCTACCACCAAGCTGTCCTATTTCTCCGAGTTCCTTTTGAATTGCCTTCAAATTAACACTTTACCTTACCAGTACACCACGATCCTTACCCAAAGCTCACCACAAGGGAACATAGCATGATAGCACATCATCTTAAAGCTCGTAAGCCACTGTATTCCCTCTTAAGCACCCAAAAGTACCGCAACCAAAATGCCCACTCTAAAGAGACCTCCCACGAATCTAAAGTTGTTTCCTTAACTTCTCTGATACTAAAATGTAGAATTTATAACGATACAGAAATATCGCGAGTGCCGACACCATCCATCGCAAATCTTAGATCTTAGCCTTTTACAAATCCAAAAATTCCTCAAATACTGCATATGAATCTCGAACCCATTAGAACCTTCTTGAGAGTCATCAACCCTATTCTAATCTTGAATGCACCGCCCAAACGAGCCGAACGACCTGTGCTCCATTAGCACACCAACACCTAAAGAAGTACTCTATCTCTAAGAAACCGAGTGAATCCCTACTCCATGTACACTACCTCCACTACGAATAACAACCTGAATCGTTACAAGATTTCTAGTATCCCTATAAAGTACAGCATATCATGCATCCAGCAATTCCCTTGCTCAAGTCATCTTCAAAGCCAACCTCTTCAAGTCACAACCGATCATTATATATGCCTCGGACCGAAACCAATATAACATATGACCATGCAATCTGATCATCGATAGCTGACTCCCCCACTAGGGTTAAAGCCATAGAACACAACATCTGATAACCCACAATACCCGTACTCTATTACTGCCATAATCCCCCACTGTAATTCAATTAAATCTACCATAAGCTCATGTAGCTCTAATCATAAAAATACCTCAAATCATTTGATAAACTCCCATTCATCCTCGTGACAGTCAAGCCAACTTCCTCAGGCGATCCAAACACAAATTGCATCACATATAACCCACTGGTAGAAAGAAACTCTCCACAAAACATCATAAGAATCACACATTCGTAAACTACCCTACATGTGATAAGCCACCTGCTTAGCCTCAAATTGTCATCTCTCTACGCCCTACCATGGTCATAACCATTATGCAATCGCTAAATCTTCCTGTGTCTAAACTCGCCAACAAGACATGAGAATTTACTTCATCCTACAAATGAACAACATGAAAGATCCATTAATACTCTCATAACTCGAGACTGTACAACATATCAAGACATAAATCAAGCACCCAATAGTCCTTTTCACATCCCAAGAAAATTCGTCTCGTCACATCAAAGCTGTCTGAACACATTTTGCAGTCACATCATACTCATCATATAGCCATCTAACTGCTCACCGAGCCATAAATCCCATACCTAGGGATACTATCGGACATAAAGTCCAAAAGCATATACTCACTCAACCAAAACCTCTAAGCCCAAGCTGCAACCTGAATCTGGCCTTAAGTCCTCCAGACTAGCCCAACACCAAAATACAGAAAATACATCTCGCACCTCATCCAGGGATAAATAAGCCGTCAATGCACAGCTGATACCGGGCGCTCAACATAACACATGAGTGAGTAGAAAGGAATTCAAAGAGATACACTTCAAGCTGAGTCAATGCCGCACGATAATGAAAGAAATATGGAAATTTCCTACATGCCTTGTAGCCTCTCGAAGATAAGGATGGACGTCATCATACCGATCCGCAAGACTCTACTAGACACTTGCTCATGACTTATAGAACTTATGAACCTAGAGCTCTGATACTAACTTGTCACGACCCAAAATCCACTAGTTTTGATGGCACCTAACCCAACTCGCTAGGTAAGCCAACTAACAGTCAACATAATTCAAATGGAAATAATAAGGGATCGATAAATGAAATAACTGAAACTCTAGTCAATAACCCAAGGGCTAGTAGTATAATTCATGAGCCACTAAGACTTAGATTTATAAGCTTGATATGAAATAAATACAAGATATGTTTGGAATGTACATAAATAAAATTCAAATATAAAGCTACCAATGGTAAATGATAGCTATATCCGGAACGCAGGTACGTCTTCAGTGTAGCTCCCAGCATCCACAGCATATCAGCTCATAGATTTGCACGCAAGGTACAAAAGTGTAGTATAAGTACAACCAACCGTATATACTCAACAAGTATCATAACTAACCTCGGCGAGGTAGTAGACACCTATATAGTTCGTAATTGCAACACGTACATAATAGAAAATATAATCAATCATGATATCACGAATAAAACTACATGTGCTCTCAGTTTTCTCAACGGATTCTTCACAGTTAACAATCCATCATATAAGGAAGATATGCAAATAAATCAGGTAACAACCAAGGAAATTTCAAGTAAAAATAAAATGTAATAACCAAATATCAATCTATTGTGGCGCGCAACCCGATCCAAATAGAATTCACATCACGGCTCTCAGGCCCATATCAGAATCTCAGTAACCGAACCGAATAAATAACCAGCTCTCCCAAAGCTCACATCAACCAGAAAACCATCGATTTCTCATAATTGGCGTGTACACCATCAAGAGAGAAACATGAGAGGGTGAAACTAGGGGGGATGGATCCATATCCACGTGCTACACGGACAACTCACATGCTTCATGGACAACTCACATGCTAATAATATCAACCACACAGACAACTCTTTTGTTGCACGGACAACTCACATGACAATAATATCAATATCTAGATCCGCACGGACAACTCACGTGCTGCACGGAAAATTCACGTGCCAATAATTTCAACCGCACGAACAACTCACGTGATGATAATCACAATTCGCCTGGCGTGGTCGCATGCTCAATATCACAATCTGCTCGGCATGGTCAAGGGCATAAAAACATAATTCGCCTAGCGCAATCACAGGCATAACAACATAATCCACCTGGCGTGGTCACAAGCATAACAATACAATCCGCCTGACATGGTCACGGGCATCCGGTCCAAATCATATCACACAGAAGCAAATATACAAGAATACATGTATATGATCATGAATATTACATTCCGTGCTCGCACATGGGCTCTAACCCCACACATATGCGCACCAGTAGCATGTAGCTATCTCAAATAACTCAGGCAACTAGTGCCTCAAACAAGTTTAGGTAAGATACTTACTTCAAGCAAGCCAAATCAAATACCGAGCAAGCCAAAAAGTACACCATAATTCCCAGCCCATGCGAATCAACCTCTGAACGGATTGAAACTAGCCAAAAGAAACTCAAAAAGATCAAATAATGCCCTAGGAAACAAACCCAAGCGATAAAGGTCAAATCTTTAATCAAAAACTCAAAGTCAACCAAAAGGTCAACCCAGGCCCGCACCTCGGAACCCCAAAAAAAACATACAAATTCCAACAACCCATTCGAATACGAGTCTAACCATACTAATTCCATCCAATTTCGACTCCGAATTGATGTTCAAGACTCAAATATTCTCTTTAGAAAAGTTTTTGATAAAAACTCATAATTCTCCAATCAAAATATGGATTAATTCATAAATAAACTATTTTAATCATGTTAATATACAAAATTTAAGTTTAGGTACTGACACCCTTTGAACAGAAAAGAAGAACGCCACGAAAATCACATCAATCGGAGCTCTAGAAATCAAGATATGCTCAAAATACCAAATGAACGCAGTCTGATTTTTTTATACACAGGGATTTTCGCTTTTGCGCCCAAATATCTGCACCTGCAGTTTTCCAGTTGTCATATCTGCTTTTGGTGACCACTTTTTGCACTTGCGGGGTCGCAGATGTGGACCTCATTTCGCATCTACGAAGCACCAGCAACAGCTAACTTCTCTGACACTAAAATGGGCATAACTCCCTCATATGATGTCCAAATTCGACGATTCTTTTTTCTATGGCTCCATAATTACGATATGGATCTAATTTTTTTGAAAAAAAACATAAATTGGATCTCATTTATTAATTTAGTACCATTTATGCTTGAAGAAACAACGACGAAACATAAAAAACGAGCACAACACAACCCAAACCTATTTGAAACTCACCCAAGCCCTTCTGGACCCCGTCAGAACATGCCAATAAGTCCCAAAATATAATATGGACCTGCTCGAGGCCTCAAATCCCACATAAAAACATCAAAACCATGAATCTCACCTAAAATCAAACTTAATGTACTTTAAAACTTTCAACTTCTGAAACACGTGCTAAACCATATCAAATCAACTTGGAAAGACCTCAAATTTTTCACACAAGTTTTAAATGACATAACGAAACTATTCTAACTCCCAAAACCACAATCTGAACCCAATAACATCGAAGATAACTCCCGGTCAAACCTATAAACTTTTCAAACCTTCAAATTGCCAACTTTCGTCAATTAGCGCCAAAACCTTCTAAAAACATCCAAATGCAAATTCGGGCATACGCTCAAGAAAAATCACTATCCGGACCTAACGGTAATGTAAAAACTCCGATCCAAGGTCAAATACATTAAATCCAAACTTGGTCAACTCTGCCAACCTAAAACTTTTTATTTAGGAATAATTCTTCCAAATCAATTCTGAACAACTCGAAGACCAAAATCGACGATACATGCAAGCTATAATACAGGATATGAAGCTATTCATGACTTTGAACCACCGAAATAAAGTCAAATGCTCAAAATGACTGGTCGGGTCGTTATAGTGTGGGAGGAGGTCAAATAAAAAAAACACAAGGTAAAGGACACACTTGGGCGTCGAGAGACTAAATGCAAGGGGGAGGCGGCGCCTGGCCAAGCAACGTGAGCTTCAGGATGAGTGGGAAGGGGCGTGGCGAGAGGAGTGTAGCGAGCTGGAGCTCATTCCTGGGCAAGCAACACCAGGTTATTAGCGAGGTACCTACCTTGCTAGGCAGGGTCTGGAGTGCTTTTAAGTGATTTTTCATCCCATTTTTGACTCCTTTATGCATTTTGACCTCCCTATTTCGCTCATGTACGTATTCTAACACCAAAATCAACCTATTAGTACCCCAAAATCAAAAGGAAAAATCAAATTAAACCAAGCTAATCTATGAATTGGGGTTGCCTCCCAACAAGTGCCTTAGTTAACGTCGTGGCATAACACTTACAATATCACCATGGGTTGCCTCCCATGAAGCGTCTGATTTAACGTCGCTACACAACGCAGAATGTTCCCACAAGCATCCACCAAATCTATCGATGTTTTGTGACGAAGAACGCCACCACCCCAATAGTGCTTAACTCCTTACTCTTTAACTACAAACATTCCACCGTGTATAAGATCCCTAGCACATCGCCATTCCTTGTATCACATACTATCTCAAATGGACCACACCATCTAGGCTTGTGTTTTCCAGGGAAGAGCTTCAATCTCGACTTAAGTACGAGCACGGATTGACCCAGTTCAAACGCACAATGTGCAAGGTGCTTGTGACGCAACTTCTTTGTTTTTCCATTAAACACTTTTACATTTTTAAGAAACTAAAACTCTTCATGCTCAATTTTCTTTTCAATACTATCATTCACATCACGATCCATCTCTATTAACTTTGGTTCCACCACTAAAATCATGCACAAGTCCTCGTATTACTTGGAAAGGTTGAGCGCCTTATACACATTAAATATAACTTCTTCATCATGCACTCTCATCTTTAGCTTCCCTCCCTCACATCAATAAGTGCCCTCCAGTGGGCAAGAATGGTTGCCCCAAAATAATTGGAACCTCCTCATCGGCCATGTAGACAAAAATAATGAAATCCGCGGGAAAAATGAACTTCCCCACTCATACCAGCATATCTTCAATAATTCCTTCAGACACTGCTAATGACCTATCTGCTATCTATAGAGTGATAGTAGTACGCCTAGGTGCTCCCAAGTCGAGTTGGTTGAACACTAGCAGCGGCATCAAATTAATACTCTCCCCCAAATTTCACAAGGCTCTACCAACCTCGTATTTTCCAATCACCAACGGAATTGTAAATCAACCGAGATCCTTCCAATTAGGTGGGAGCTTACTCTGTACTCTACCACTGCACTCCTCAGTAAGTGCAACCGTGTAAAACTCGCCCGGTCGTTTTGAGTACTAGCTCTCCTTTGTGGGTTTCGAGAATTTTCATAGCTTTATTAGATGATTTATGACTTGTGTGCATGGTCAATTTTAGTTTTCGAGTGGTCTAGAATTGATTTAGAAGAATGATTCTCATTTAGAAGCTTTAAGTTGGGAGAGTTGACCAAGTTTGACTTGTGCGTATTTGACCTGGGATTGGAGTTTTGATGCTTTCCATTAGGACAGGATGGTGATTTTGGATTTGGGTGTATGCCCCGACTTGCATTTTGATGTTTTTAGAAGATTTTGGCTCTATTTGGCGAAAATCGACAATTTGAAGGTTTGGAAAGTTCATAGGTTTGAACAGGAGTTGACTTTGATGTTATAAGGTTCACATTGTTGTTCTGGGAGTTGTAATAGGTTTGTTATGTCATTTGTGACTGGTGTACAAAGTTTGGTCTCATTCCGAGTTGGTTTGATGGGAATCGGATGCTTGGTTGCGATTTTTGGAAGTTCTTGAGTTTCATTGTGATTTTGATGCGTTTTGGTGTTTGAATAGTGGTTTTTCATGTTATTTTTATGATCCGAGCATGCGAGCGAGTTCATATGAGGATTATGCACTTGTTTTTATGATTGAACAGGATTCTGAGAGCCTCGGGTGTGATTGGAATGGTTTGGACCATTTCGGATGGTTTATGTGTTGCTGGTTTCTGGTGCATCTGTTGTGATTCGCGATCATGGGAGGAAATTTGTGATTGCGTATAGGGTTGTGGGGCAGCTGGCTGATCTGTTCATTGCATTCGTGGAGAGGCCTCACATTCGTGTAAGATAGTGGAGCTAGCTTTCGTGTTCACACTTGTAAGTTCATGATCACAGAGTGTTGCTGGAGGCAGTGGCTCGTTGGCCTTCGCGTTTGCAGTATAAGCTTGCATTCACGCTTCTTTAGTTTAGTGGTTGTCGTGATCACGGGGCATAGACAAGATTGCGTAAGGCATTTTTTTTAGGCAGTGCTAATTTGTACTTCGCGATCATGATGGATATTCCGTGATCGTGATAGGTATCACTGGGAAGATATTTTAAGTACTCTATTTTGAGGGCTTGAATCAGTTTATCACATTTTGAGATTGGAAGCTCGGATTTGGGTGATTTTTGAAGGGATTTTCATCATTTGGGCTAAGGCAAATATTTTTGACTCGCATTTGAATATTATACATGATTTTATCTTTGATTTTGGCGTTTGATTGATGAGTCTAGAAAAGAAATTGGGGGGTTTTGGCTAAACTTTTCTAAAGTGAATAATTGGTTTTGAAGATCAATTTAGAGTCAGATTTGAGTGAAACTAATATGGTTGGACTCATATTCGAATGGGTTGTCAGAATTTGTGAGTTTTTAGATTTCGAGACGCGGGCTCGGTTTGACTTTTTGCTTGACTTTGAGTATTTAGTAAGGATTCGACCTTTATCCTTTGGTTTGTTTCCTATTGTATTATTTGATGTTTTTAAGTTGATTTTAGTTAGATTCGAGTTGTTGGGATGTCAATTCATATGGGATGGCATTTTAGAGTATTGTTATGGCTTTTTTAAGGTAAGTGTCTTGTGTAACTTTGTTGAGGGAATTTTTCCTGCTAAATATATTGTTTGCTACAGTGGGGGTCTATGCATATACAAGGTGACAAGCGTATATGCATGTGCCAGGGTTTCCATGCTCAGAAGGGAGAAATTATATATTTCTTTGTGCCTTGTTGAACTTGGTGATTCCTTATCTTATGCTTCAACTAATTCTATGACTAATAAATTCAATTATTTGTGTTAGAAATCATGTTAGAACATATGATATCTTAAAAGGATTTAATGTGCTATTTTTTTGAGAACGTTTACATGCTTATTTAGACCGTAGCATCATGAACATTCATTTATACATGTTATTATTAAGCTACTTGAGCTTCTTTATTCGTAATAAGAGATGAGAATTGGGACCTTAGGGCTATGTTCGGCATGATGAGTATCGTCGTGCAGTGTGAAATAAGATAGGCCGGTTGGTTGTTACCGTGTGAGAAGAATGGGAATTGGATTTTTGTAATGATTACTCATTCGTTGAAAACTTACATGCCCTCTACTTTGGTTTCTATTGTTGTTCGCTATTTTGTATGTTACTTCCACGTTTATGTCCCTTATGTAGTTGCCTATGTGTGTCATATTTGGCTTAATACTGTTATATCATTGATTCGACCTTGTCTATTCCTGTTACTCTTACGCTTTTACTTGATTTACTTCTGCTACATGTTCTCCTCGAATTCATGCCTTTACTTGCTATTAGCTCGTATATGTTACATGCCTCTATTTGTTACGTGATTTACTCATTAGATGTCTTGACATGTTACATGCCTTCTCTTACTACCTGCATTCACATGCTATATGCCTTTACCAGCTATATATCTCCACATGTTACATGATTTCACTTCTTACACACCTCTACTTGATACCTGTTTTTATTTGACGTACCTCCTTCCTCGCGTCATGTTTTACACTTCTTTTCTTAGCCGATTTGGGTGACTATAGATTGGTTGTGTGTTTATGCTTTGTGGGAGATTTGTCTTTATATGTGGGAGACTAGCTCTGGGGTGCGGTGTTGCTCATCTACTTTGTTTGAGTTTGTATTCCTAGTTGAACTCAGTGTGTTAGTTTCCGTGGTATTATGCTGTGAACTTCTCGTGCTTGGCCATCGTAGAATAGCTTTGTATGAACTTATATAAATATTTGGGATCGGGTTACACGTCGCAATAGTATTGATATTATGTATGGGATCGTGTTGTACGCCGCAACGATATTGATATTATATATGGGATCGAGTTGCACGCCACAACAGTATTGATATTATACATATGGATCTGGTTGTACGCTGCAACGTTATGGGATTCTTCTCAGTATCAATTGGGAGAGTCCCTGCAGGTCGGATATTTTGCTGTGTATCCAACTGCCCAATCTGCCTCTCTAAATTTTGAAGATCAATCCTCAGCTGCTGGTTGTCAATTAACAGCTTTTTCAACATATCATTGGTGCTTTCTTCTACATGTTGTGGTGGCTTTTGGGGCTGATTATAATTTCCTTGGGGTCTGTATTGATTTTGAGTAGCCTGATTTCTACCCCATGAGAAGTTCGGGTGATTCCTCCAGTTGGGATTATAAGTGTTCCCATATTGTGCATTTTGGTTCGGGTAACTTTGCTATATCTTCTCTTGTGGTTGAGAATTCATCGAGCTCAATTGTACCTGCTGATCTTTGTTGTATCATTCTTCGTGGCTCATCCTCATCTTGCTAGTTATGATCATTTGGGATGAAGTTATTTAGGAGGGTCTGAATCTCACTGTATGACTTTTGCATGCAACTACTTCCACAAGCTGAGTCTAGATTCAATTTTGAGGTATCGTCCAACCCATCCACAAATTATGAACCAACACTTCATCAATTTGACAGTGATGCGGACAATTCTGAGTAGCTTTTTATATCTCTCCCAGACTTGACGTAGAGTCTCGCCATCTTTTTGTTGAAACCCCAAAAGTTGGCTTCTCAGTGACTTTGTTTCCTTTGTGGGAAAGAATTTGATTAGGAATTTTCGTGCTAGACCATCCCATGTGCGGATTGAGTTTGTTGGCTCTTTGTTCAACCATTCCTTTGCTTCCCCCAATAAAGAAAAGGGAATCAAGGTCAGTCTGACATAGTCCTAGGAGACGTTCGGATAGTTGTATGTATCTATAATCTCCAAAAAAATTGTATGTTCCTTTGCGAATCTTCACTCGATAAACGCACAAATTGCCATGTGGATTGAATTAGCTGCACCATGTACTATTTCAGCTTGAAGTGACAAGTTATGTTAGGCTTCACGATAACCTGAGTCATGTTTGCGAGACTAGGCCGTGCGCCCTCAATCCCGGTCTCTCGTCATTCTTTGCCATCTCGATTGGCTGTGGTTTGAATACGATTCCCAACTATGCAGTTCTTGCTCTTGCTTCCGCCTTCCTCCTTATCTTGTGAAAAAGTCTTTCGGGTTCAGGATCAGGAGGAGGAAGATTATTCAAACTGTTACTTCTTCTTAGCATTCAAGATGAACGCCTGTAGAGTCAGAAAT
Source organism: Nicotiana obtusifolia (assembly GCA_002018475.1). Classification (NCBI taxonomy): domain Eukaryota; kingdom Viridiplantae; phylum Streptophyta; class Magnoliopsida; order Solanales; family Solanaceae; genus Nicotiana; species Nicotiana obtusifolia. Next base: position 70,531 of record MCJB01000259.1, on the reverse strand, counting down.
AGTAAAGCAAATTAAAACTCGAACAAAAACAAATAAAAACTTATTTCAGTCCAGTAGCTAATTTCTAAATCCCTGGCTACGGCACCAAAAAATATTGGAGCCAAACGCACACGCAAGTATACGCGATCGACAAGTAATAAAATGATAAGAAAGTATCATCCCACGAGGATTTATGATTTAACTCTCATCCAATCTAAACTACTTATAAGTTTATTGCTCAAGTGGTTGTGAAGAAGATGGTTGTGATTCTTACTACTAAAAATTATTACGAAATTATTAAACAAGCAAGAAATTCAAAGGTGCAAAGTAAACACTTAAGGAAGAGTTCAATGAGATGGGAATATTCCAGAGTTGTGGGATTAATATCTCTCCTATTGCGTTCTTCCAATTGATTCAATTACTTGATTTATCTAATTTGTTCGTTAAAGGGTTTATTATCCTCGCGAAGTTCTTTCGACGCTTCGCTTGCCTATTCAAGCCAACCTAATAGTATATGCGTATAGAATCAGAATTAACATGAATGCATGAATATTTCCTGCGAAAATATCCAAGTAAGGCAACTAGAATATGTCTATCCTAATCGCGGATCTATTCTCTGATGCCCAGATTCAAGAACTTACTCTACTCAATCTTATATGCAAATCTATAGTTCTCACTTTCGAGTTCAACTATAAATTCACAGATAGTATTCTACTGTTAGCTATACAATAGAATAACTAAGTACAAGATGAATAAACAAATTAATATGATAACTCAAGAAAAATAATCAGTCGTCAAACAAAAATAGTCAATAACAACTTATAACTCTAGAATTATGAGGTTTTTAGTCACTCATGTCCATAACAATAATGAAAGTATTTTTTTTTCAAAAATAGAAACTATGAATAATAGATGGAAGATGCAAGAATCAATGAATTCTGTGCTTCATTTATGTTTCTAAGCCCTTGTCGCCTCCGAAAAGGGACCCCTCCGCTCCCCCTCCCCCTCCCCCAACTAATCACGTTTAGGAGGTATTTATAGGCTAGGGTCGGAGTCCCCAAGTCCAAAACCAAGTGGGAAATATTTAATGCATGGACTGGGAAAGAGTACAGGCCTCATAGCTCGCGAGGCATGGCCTGGGGCGCGCTCAATAGTTCGTGTCGCCTGCTGTAACACGTGATGGACCTCGCCTGGAGTCAGGTGTAGTTGACCTGGCGCGTGGTTCCTGGTCATGTTCGATTTTTGTCTTATTGTGCTTGTTTGTATATTTTTGACATTCTTATGTGCAACTCACAACCTGGTGAGGGCACCAATGCATCATACTCCGACCAGAGTTCTTTAAGTTTAGTGAAGTACATCGCAACAGAGTCGGTTCCTTGAGAAATTGTGGCAATTGCTCGATGTAATTGAAAAATGTGTACTCGATTTACCTTATCAAATCGCTCTCCAATATTTTCACAAACCAAGTGTGCATGAGATGCATAAGCAATTCCGCTAATGAGGTCCTTAGACACTGTGTTCATTGTCCTAGAGAGCACAATCGCATTGCAAGTTTCCCAATCCTCATGCAATTCTGCCTTAAATAACTCATTTCTACATGTGCCATTTACGAACACTAACTTCAGTTTAGTTTCAAGAACAATTCGCATCATTCAGCGCCATAAACCATAATTTTCAAAACATGTGAGTTGAATTAGAATCAAAATCGAGCTAGAGTTGTCAGATGGATGCACATATAAAGGATATGTGTGGTCGATTTTCTCCGTTGCCATAGTTGAATCGATAGAATCGAGAGGAGATGAAGATGATTCTTCACTCGTATAATCAGAGAATAAGAAACAAAAATAAGGCCGCTGGGGCTCTGATACCATGTTAGGAGCTCGATAGCTATATCAATGAAGCTCTATGAGCTCCAACAAAGAAGATATTTGTGAGTGGATTGAAGAGAGAGAAAATGGGGAGACCAAGTGTTTTGGAAGATGTCTTCTTTGATACTAATTCTGTGATTGTACATGTGCTCATATATACACTAATACATTGTTACATGCGCTCATATATACATTAATACAAAATAACCTCATGTAACTGACTACTAACCTGTAGCTATCAAAAAGCTCGTACAATAACTAACTCCTTGTACACGTTAGCTTCCCTCAATACTAAGTAATACTGAGGTTATCAATCTTTAAATACTCAAAAAAATTCTTCAAAACACTGCAATTAGTATTATTACCATTAGTTTTTAATACTATATATTACTAACATAACTATTATTAGTCTTCAATATACGTTTTTTAGAAAATGTTGTTCACTAGCAAACCGAACACCAGATAACATTTTCCATACGAAATGACTTTGCTGGTCTCTCCGTCTCGACGATAAACCTGAAAATTGTCACCTAGCCAAGAACCTTGTACATGCTGCCTTAAGCTGAAGGCATGCTGGGATTGAAACATACCGCAGAAATTTTCTTTTATCACGTCAAAAAACAGTTTAAAACCCATTGGATGTTAATTGTAGATTTTTTACTCAGTGTAATTTAACTGATTATACAAGGTTAAGTAGCTATTTTCCAACAACTCACGCTCAACTAATTATAGACAATATGTCTTTAGTTAGCTTTTACACGCTGATTAGTGCATAAATATTATTCCCAAAATTTTTACAAGCAACTCATCTCTGCAATTCTTCGTTCAATTTAACTAAAGGATCACTTGCAGCTTCACGCTTCTACCCCACTCTAAAAAGAATTACACCTATGTGATATAGACATTTACATTTTCATAGATTACAAGAATAAATGTACAGTTTCTGTGAAACTCTGCAGCAACTCCCTCACTTTTCGATGCCCTGCTGCATATATTGTATCAAATCATATCCGGCCGTAGTCCACTTGTTGTACGCATCACTACATGCACGAATCATGTAATTGGCTGCTTCACGCTCACTCATCTCAGGGTGAAATCTCTTTCTCAGATTTCCTATGGGGTCACCCCTGCTAAAGCAAGGCAATCCGCTATCTAGCATCATCGAAACTGTATTTATTATCCCATCCATGTGGCGACGTGCAGCAAGGTAACCCTTGACACACAAGCTGGAAAACAATCAATCGAGCCTTAGCATAAGAAAAAAGTAATTCATACATAATAAGACAGTGAGTGCAATTAGCCCAACGAAGACCACTGACCTTACAAACTGGTACCATGTCTCACTTTTCATTGCTCCAGATGGGTCAATTAATTGGGTCATCTCATGACTCAGCTTGAAGTGAGCACTTTCAAATCGCATATTTCCACCGGGAGAAATTTCCAGGATAAAACCAAAATCAATATGGACGAGCCGACCAGCACTGCAGAACAAATATAAAAAGGAATTCATCAGATGATGAGTCAACATTACCCGACCAATATTGATAAGCTTGAAAAGATATCTATTTATCCCAGTCCCAGAATAATGTATTTACTTCCTTGGAGTTTCTAAACTTCTTTGGAGCGTCCAAAAGTATATGTCCATCTTCATGAACTCCACAAAAAATATGCACCGCCCCATGTGGAAACAGCATTTCGAAAAGCAATGCACAGCTATGAAGTGAAGTTACTTCTCATCATTAGGTTCTTGGTATGTTAAAAGACTCAATTAAAAACAGGTTTTGTTCAACAATCAAAGCAACCTAGAAACACCACCTTTCCTGTTAACTAACCAATTGAGTCCACCATGAGCTCGAACAATGAACTCACTAACCATCTATATACAATAGAAGACTAGTTGAACTTGCCTCATGAACAATACTGTTTCCTTGAGTCTCTTAGTTGACATTGCTAAATACAAATATCACACAGCAACAGCAAGTATATGGCCAATCTTTAGTAGTATATAATTTATAAGCAGAATAGTCGTCTATTGGTGTGCATATTGCACATTATCATTCAGCATCATTGATGTGTATCAGCCATCTACCATAGACTAATCCAACACTTCATACAAGGTCTTCAAATCATATCTGAAAAAGGAGCCCACTTTATGACACATCATCAATCTAAGCTGGAAAGCATGGTGGTGAGGGAACATATAAAAACTTATTTTAAAAAATCACTTTCAGACGCTTCCAAAAACATTTAACAGCAGCTATCCTATATTGTGCATATTTGTATCTCCCCTTAGCTCATGCACTTCAACTGTTAAAACAATTTGAAACATTTCCACCATGACACGACAATATTTTAGAAGCTTCTGCATCTCAAGTAACAGAAAACCTGACTTACATAAAGTGTAATTTCACAACCATTGGCATTATGAAACTTAACAACAGAAGACAAAGGCCTTACCTGTCAATCAGAAGGTTCCCATTATGTCTATCCTTAGGCTGAAGCAACAAGCTGGCAACTGCATAACCTGCACTGCTTATGATGAAATTCTCACGAGCAGCTTCAAAGCCAGGAGAGCCGACAGGCCCATAGTCCTGTTGGAAAATTTCATATAGACCACCATCAGTCGTCTCACCCATCTGACTTCTGCTCCGTGTGTTGGGTACAACCTGCAAAGGGACAGATATGAAACGACATTGGAGGCAAAAAGAGCTATCATGACCACATAAAACTAAATGACCTCATAACCATCGGCTACATGAAATATCATCTTTCTTCTGTATTGTAAAGTAGAATATACCACCATGTATCGCATTCTAGGTTTTTTCACATGTACAAAGATTAACTCTTTAACTAATCTCCAATACAAAACCATGCATATAAACCACGAACTGCTTGCTGAAAATACTCTATATGCTATAAAGATAAACCATAAGGTATGAGGGAACAAGGAGAAGATAAAAGGAAAAAATTAAGTAAAGCATTTTTTACAGCAACACAGTTCAGTAACCAATATTTAGCCACCTATCCTGCAGGTGAGCATTACATCCCTCTGACAACAATTTGCATTCAGACCTTCAATTACCTACACGATTCAGCAGACAGTTTAACTTTCCTAATTGCTCTCTAAGGTGTCGAGAGTGAGTCACAAAATTTATCAGTCGTTACCTCACTGAGACGCTCTTTAACTTCTTACATAAAATGTGTGTGTGTGTGTAATTTGGCAAATTTACCACAGGTAGAGAAGCTGTTTCCGATAGACCCTCGGCTCAAGAAAAGGTGAAAAAAGAGAGCAGTTATTTAGCGAGTGAGGAGTGATTGACTGGCTTATCCATGAAAGAGACTGAAATGCCGGTATTTCAAATTTTCATTGAAGTGAAACGACAAAAGCTTCATACTCAAACACGACAGATCTGACACATCTAATTATCAGTTATGTTTTTTTGTTGTCTCATCATAAATACTCTCTACAAGCTACTTTTGTAACTTGGAGAGACTAGATACAACATTAATTTTTCAAACCTCTCCAACACGAGTAGAGGAATGCACAAAAGTTGTACCCTTCACTATGCAAATTTAAAGTTACACAAAATGGTAGCACAATTGGATCTACATGCTCCTTTAGAGCCGGAAGGCTACAAGATTTCAGCATCCTACATATATTTTCATTTCTCAATCTTTCGTCAGAAGCTCTTTTAAAAAGAAATGTTGGAAGATAATTTTGAAAAGTGAATAAATGATCACAGGACAGCTTGTTGACCCATAAATTACAGTGGGACTGAAGGAAACATAGGCATCAAACAGAATGGAAGAGTTTCATTAATTGACTTGTTCTCCTCTTTCAATCTATTCTTAGTTTTCCTAGAGTCTCCAAGTTTGTCCCTATGTTTTCTGCAAACTCTGTCATCAGGACATTCCATGATGAATCCCTCAAGGGATTATTTCACAATCTGATTCCGCTAAAATAGCAAATCCTACAGAAACAAGGGCATATAGCTAACAGAACTGATTTGGATGAAACTTAATAGGTCAGTTATGGCTTGTTTTCATCTTCATATATCTTTTTTCTCCTCTATATTCATATCTATTTCCACTTTCTTCTTTTTTCGGATAAATCAGCAGTTTCCAGACATTATACATATGAAAGTTTCATTATGAAAGCATATGCATCCATGAAATCATAGGCAGATGTCATGTAAAGATTCACCTCAATTATTCCTCTTTCTGGGCCAGTTGGGAGAACTCCATATGGAAATAAATAAAGATTAAGCCCAACAGCTTCAAAGATATCTTTTAAAAGTGAAATAACTTGTAAAGCAAGAACATCTTGCCGACAATCATCTCCAACCTATGCCAAAGAAAAACAAAATTTAGCCATATGTAAAATAGCATAAACAAGAATGAGCCGGTTAGCATACTGAAAACTAACAGTTCACCATCTATCTAACAAGTTAAGTTTCTTTTTTGATAAGGTAAGAAATCAGTTCTTTGATAAGGTAAGAAATCAGTTCTACCTAACCACTTAAACTTCTAGACTAGATAGGATAACAAATTTCACATCATATTAGATGAGACATAAATCCTGCTTTTGAATTTTAAAGCCAATCATCATTGGAATTTTTTATGCATCTGGTCCAACAAAAATAATCAACTGTGGACGTGAAGAAGCGTTTTGAAGACTTAAATAAATAACTAAAAGTGTCTAATATAGGAGAGTTCAAAATTTTAGATGACGTGATGCACACATTTTAGAAAAACTATTACTCCCTCTGTTTCATTTAAAGTGAAGGGTTTGATTGAGCACAGAGTTTAAGAAAGAAAGAAAGAAAAACTTTTGGGACTTAAACATGCCATGACATTTATGTGACTATAAAATCACATCATTAAGGATAAAATAGGAAGTATAAAGTTAAATTGTTTCTAAATAGAAAGGAGTCATTTTTTTTTATAACAGACTAAAAGGAAAGAGTGTCACATAATTAAATGGAATAGAGGGAGTAGTACTTAACAATGTTAGAAACGAAAAGCGCATAAAAGAAGAAAGGTACCCAGGGTTTGAAGTGAAAAAGCGAGAATTAAGCATATTTCATGAATGAAGCGCACAATTTATGGAAAATAATAAATATCAAACTTGTATTAGTTCAGTACTACAATAATCAAATTGTGATTAAAGTAACATTCACGGTAATTTACAACAATGCAGATATTAATCCAACTCTTCAAAATTGAGAGCTAAAGAACCGACCACTTCTCGTTTGGATCACTTTGCTCATCGCATCTCTTTAGGGCTTTTAATAGCATTGCTAGGAGGCGATTGGAGCGAAAGGAACTGAAATGGGCCAAATTTGGAGCAGAGATGAAGAGTTGGATAAAATTGTATATACATGCTGCAAGACATGCATCGCAGGCCTATAGCAGGTTTACAGTTAAAAGTGGGGTTAGAAATAACGAAGCTTTGGAGCGATCTTAGTGTTTGAGTTGCTAGCTGGAGTTAGTTGAGAGAATAATTCTAGAAAATTACTGCTTTTTATCAAAAAATAATTGCAATAACAAGAGAACTCGCGATTAGCGGAGAATAACGAAATTATAGGAAACATGTTAGACGCCCATCCTGATAATTCCAGAAATCACTATCCTAGCTTTTTACTCATCGAACACACCTTATCTCTTTAGTTGCTTATTTTTTATTACTTTAGTATTTGTTTTTTGATTAGTTAAAACAAAACCACAATACTCGAAAATTGTTTGAACCTGTTTTTTTAGTGATATTGATAATTATAGCTAAGCGTTAGTTCTCTGTGGGATTCGACTCAGGACTCTTTAGCAGGATATATTTGCAGTGACCGCTTATTCGTTTTAGAACTAGAGTTGGGCATTGATCACAATACTATTTCTGCTGAATAAGCTTGGGAAAGCATTTTAATTGCATAAAGTATTCAGGATCGTTGAGCCCATGACAAGTTCATCTACTTACTGCTCAAAATCCGTAACTTCTAGATTATATTCCTAAAACTGATGTTTCGGTAAGATAAGAAAAGTAACTAACTTTCCAACTCCTCTACAATAAATCAAATGCCATTGTTCCTATATGAAATTGGTCTAAAAAGATTTAATGTCCCAAAAATGGAACATCTTACTCATTTTACCTTTTATTACCATTTATGCAATAGTTCAATTGGACTTACCACAATACTTCTGAATTAACATAAGACTATCTCAAAATCAAACATCTGGACAACGGTGATCGTAAATTATAACTACCACCATTCTAATTCTACTTTGCCTTTAGTCCTTCAAAATTTATCCACTTTTCTCAAACAGAATTTTTTTCTCAAGCTACCGAACTCTTTTGAATTCATAACAGCAGAATAATTGAACCGACTATTATATGATTAGAAAGTAGAAACTTCACTTTAGATAGGTTTAAATAAATCAGACATTTAGCTTTATAGACATGTCTAATAGAAAATTGATGCAATCCACAAAACCCTCTAATGGAATACAAATTTAAAAATGTTAAAAAGTTTGAAAAATGCTTAAGTTGCGTCTGGGCTACAAATTAATTGGAGGAAGAGTCTATTATTCCTGGTAAATGAAGTGCCAGAGATTCAAGTATTAGCAGCAACTCGAGGATGTGAAGTTGATCTCTTCTTACAAGTTACTTAGGGATGGATCTGGGGTCAAGAAATAAGTCACAAGATATCGGGGATGGAGTTCTTGAAAGGGTGTGAAAAAAGATACGCTATATGGAAGAGCCAGCACTTATCCTTGGGGGCAGGGTGGTTTTGGTAAACAATGTTCTTTACTCACTACCCACCTATATATGATGTCTTTATTTCCTTTGCCTGCAAACATCGAAAAGAGATTGATTCTTTGAGGAGAAACTTCATTTGGGAAGGTAACAACGCAAGAAATGTTTCCACTTAGTTAAATGGAGAACTCTCATTGTTAGCAAGATGGAAGGGGGGTTAGGTATAAGAAATTTGAGAATGCACAATAAGAGTTTACTTATGAATGATATGCAGATTTAGTTTGGAAGAGCAAGCTTTGTGGAGAAAGGTTATCACTGAAAAACGCGGACAAGAAGGTAAGTGGGTCTTAAAGTGACTTCCGCTTATGATATTAGTGTATGGAAGTCCAACAGAAACTTTTGGCCTGCTTTTGCAAATTATGTCAATATAAAACTTGGTAATGGGATGAAAACTTCTTTCTGGAATGACAGTTGAACCCAACATGAACCATTAAAAGATTGATCTTTCTGTTTGAGCCAACAACCTGATGCATCTGTTGCTGAAGTTAGGGATAAATAGGGGTGGAATCTAGATTTTAGAAGGCTTTTGAATGCCTGGGAAGTGGATAGAGTAGCTGAACTTCTCAGAAGTTTGGGACAGTTTCCAGGATCTACAGAAGCTGAAGACAGTTGAATATGGCGGAGGCATTGCGAAGGTGTGTACACTGTAAAATAGCATATATAACACTCGATCACAGTGGGCAACAGAGATTCAAATGGCCTTGAAAGGAAATATGGAAAGTGAAGATACCTTATAAGGCAGCATGCTTTTCATGGAATCTAGCTAAGGAAGCATGCTTGACCCAAAAAAAATTAATGTGAAAAGGGCTGCAGCTGTATTCTAAATGTTTTTTGTGTGAAAAAGATTCTAAGAGCATAAATCATCTCTTCCTAACCTGTGAAGTTACGGACGAGGGCAGCTTTTTTCAACATGAAAGGAATAAAATAGGCTATGCCAAAGAATACAACAGAGCTGTTGGCATGCTGGATTAATACTGGAGGTACTGCTGGACATAAAAAAATGGTGGCAAATGATACCTGCTTGTGTATGGTGGACTGCGTGGAAGGAGAGAAACACAGATGCTTTGAAGGAACCCGCAACTCTGTACAGAAAGTCAAGATGAACTGCCTGTCTTTATTTTATTTTTGGTGTAAAAAGGATCTCCTAGATGATGCTGAATCTCTCAAAAAAAAGGGGAGAATGCTTCTCTATAGTTACTTCCACCTGTGCGACTTTGACCCAGTGTTGTCAAAAGCGCGCTTAAGCCCTGAAGCAAGGCTCAAAACATGTTGAGCGCTTTGGGGACGTTTCAATGCGCATCAAGGCTTAAGGCATACTTTTCCTTGCCAATGCGTGTGCTCCTGACAAGGCAACACTAAACAATTGATATTTCATTTTATCGAAAAATTTTTCAACTTATTCATGGTTATAATTATTGGTTTTGGACTGTATATACATATTTTTACTTTTTCTCTAGTTGCGCCTTTTTTCATTAATGCCCACGCTTTATTTGCGCTTTGCGCTTAAAGCCCCAACAGACCTTAGAGTTTTTTTTGCGCTTTTTGCCTTTGATAACACTGCTTTGACCTAATTTACTATTTCCATGCTTACTTTTTCATCTTTCAGATTTGCAGTATTATTTCTGGATTCTGCGAGCAGATTTTGTTGATGTTGGCAGTATAGTACGCAGCACCTTAAAATTTTCTGGAAGAAGACATTTTATAGTTTGTCTGAGTACGTCAGAATAGCTAGTAAAATCAAATTTTTGATTGAATTATAGGATCCTTCTTGATAAGACTGGGGTTTTGGAGTTTACAAGTATCATATATGTTTCAATTCATCCGATTGTGCTTCGATTGAATTCTATGTGAAGTTCCTAATAATGCGCGGACGCATATAAATATAGGAGTGCTCCCAGCGGTTACCTATTTCTCCTTCTTTTTCCCCTTCCTTCCTAAACTCACCGTTGTAAATTCTGGCTATTTCTTCCTGTAGCTTTGTGTCCTAAAGACAACCACACATCCTTATCCTTTCCCAAAAAAACCTTTTTGGACCAATGGTATTTCCAAATTCTCATTTAAAAAAACAGCACAAAATGAAGCCCCAAAAGACGCCTTTCAAATCTGTCAAAACTTGATATTTTCATTGATTTAATGAGAGTTTCACTTGATTTGAAATTCTCGTTAATTATATTCCAAGCCTGAAAATAGCCTCCATTTCATCTTTCTAATCCTCCAACGCGCCTAGGCCATCACCCATCCTAATACCCATTTAACCTAACAATTTTCTACCCCTTTAACCCCAATTGATCTTTGACTCCTATTCTTACCTCAGCATGGTATTTTTTCAATTTAAGAAGTCAAGTTTCAAACTGTCGTGATGCAAGGACAGAGATGTAAAATTTACAACTCAACATGTCATTGGCAAAGCTTCAAATTTAACCTCAGCATGGCGTTGCAAATGAGAGGAAGACAATATATATTTCATCCTCTCATATTATAAGCAATGACCAGTCCGAGTTCTATGCTACAACAGTATAATGTCAAACTAAACCATTAAACTCAAAATAGAGTAGTTACCTACTAATCGTTAATTATAAAAAAGACACTCATAAATTTTAATGATTTGCATTCACTTCTTTCAATACTTCTGAAGCAAGCCAGTCAACCATCCATGGGAATTAACTGAAAGAAGACTTTAAATTTATATATATTAGCTGCTAAGCATAACGATGTGGTGGGGAAAAGTTGTAGCAGGAAGGCAAGACCATAGGCAGATTTTCTTTCATCGGAAATAAAATATCTAAGATCTAGATCAATAAAATACGCTTATATCCCCTAATCTTACCTTGAATATACAAGCTTGGGGTTTTATGTCATTTTGATCGCCATCTCGATCTGCAACGTTAAACGTGATCATAATAGGAACCTTAGCAGCTGATTGCAAGGGAATTCCACTATCAACCTGAATCCCTTTCACGATTTTATTAGGAGCTGTAGGTAGATAGAGATCATCTCCTTGCATCTCAATTTTCTCCAGCTCCCTAGTAAATGAAAATACGAGGTTTGTTCAAGATAGAAATATATCAGAAGGCACACAGCACATATATACAACATATTGTAGACAAATTGACAATATTAAATCTTGGTGCAAATTTTACTTTACCTCCGAATGCCAGCTCGTCTCTCCTCCTTGGGGAGTGGATAGAGTGCGCCAGATATAGATGTAACCTTGTCAAAGAAATCAAACTCCCTTTGAAACACATCACGAGCCTTTTCATTGAACCCATCAATTATTCGTTGCCTCACAAGAGGAAGCAGGGCCAGAAATGCAGCATGCTGAAGATAAAATACAAAGATATTGACAGTTATAAAATAGTGCAAATTAAAAATAAATCTATTAACCACTGAGTGAGAATATGCAAGAACTTATGAGGTGGAACTACAAGAAAGACAAAATTCGTTGCCTTCAATTTGGAGGTATTACAAAGTCAATAGCTATACTCAAGGGAAATTACATTTATTATCTGAAAATTAAAGTTTGCAGTTTCCAGAATCTTCCATAACATGGAGTTTATGCTGCATGCTCACAGAAAGAGGACCAGATAAGAGTAATTAGAGAAAGGTGCATTAGATGCTTTAATTGGAAGAGGTATCAGTTGAAAATTTTAATCTACCTTTGCAGAAGAATCTTTCCCCGACTCCGGCTCACAAGTCTCACCCTGCAAGCATTATTCAGGTTAGTGGTTATCATAGAGAACAAGACCTATGTTCAACATAAAGCAAGAGGGAACAGATTTAATTTTATCATACAAGGATAGCCATCTTAAAACAGAAACAAAGCAAAAGCTTCCCACCTGCAGATTCCATATTAGAATATGAGCGAATATGTCACTCCTTTGAGTAGCTCTCAGCAAGTATCCTTCTACTAATTTCTGCATGGGTAAACATCACATGATTAGGGTCAATCATGTTAATAATATGAAAGATGATTAAGTGTCTGTTTTCATTGATAAACACTACAGATGGGAAGTTGAGACACAAGGAAGGTATTATTGAGACTACTTCGAGATGAAAAGCCATTGTGATAGCTACTGTTTAATTCTAGTCATGTTTTTCATACTACGATCAGAATCATTCATTTAATCGTTTATTATAACCATAAAATTGTTGTTCATTTAAGAATAATAATATCTGAAAACTGACAGGAATACTAAATCCTAGGTGTGAACTATGTAAAAACGTTGAACTAATGAATTAACTTCCAAGAATATATCGCTCTGACTTGCTGTCATGATTAAAAGCAAAGAACATATTCACATCACAAAGTTAAGTAACACGCACCTCGTCGTCATATCTCAAGGCCTGCACCAGCTGGGGCATGAAGAAGGTTACTCTTTGAGGAGGATAAGACTCCAACACCCTCAGAACATAAGCCATGACACGTGGATGACCCTTGTATGCTGGTGTGAGGAACTCCAGAGCCTGTGTAATTGAACAAGCAGCCCAGTGTGGCAATTGTTGTAGAAGTGTTGAATTTTCATCAATGGCTTTAGGTGTAACAAAGTACGGCAATGCTTCAGGTATGTGACGTATCTCCAATATATGCGACTGTAATAGAAACAAGATATTCATTTTCATCAGTCAAAAAAAATCAAGAAAGCAAAAAATGGAAACAAAAATATAGTTCACCAAAATGAGTAGCAGTAAAGGAATTTCAGTAACAGGATCAAGTGTTTGGTTAAAAGGACGACTAATAAGAATGTAAAACAGGCCAACTCAGATAAATAGTGACAAGCCCGGAGCTGTAAATCAAGTTCTATTTCCTTGCATATAAGAAAAATCATAAAAAGAAAAAAAAGATTCGACTTTAAGATGCTTTGGAAGACCATCAGCATGAATGAAGGTATATCTTCAGCTAATAAAATCATTATTTCCTACTTTATGCCTTCTCTTGGACTAGATTTATTCATCGGTACCAGAAAAGCTACATGGCCTAACACAGTTGTCGTAGTGAGGAGAACAACTGCTCCGCAGCTCCAAACAATTAAAAATTTCAGGTTACAGTTGAGCAAAACGAGCATGCAATACAGAGAAATTAAGATAGCTAACAAGCAGCACATAAAACATAGCAGCTATGAAAAGAAACATATTTATTTAGGAGAAGCATTCGTCTGAGGTTTTTAGCTTATCAGACATGTAAAGCAGCCCTAGAAATTGTATGTCGCATTTTGATTTGTATCTGTCAAGAGATTTGACTTTGACAATTTGAAGTAATTAGACCACTGCAGTAAAAGAAAAAATCATGGCAATGAGCAAAAATTTAGTGAAAACACCAAAAGGAAATACGCTGTCATAAAATTTCATGCTTGAATCAGCAAGGAAAATGGAGGCTAAGGCAAAGATGACCACAAGAACCATTCGACCAAATCTGACAAAATGTTTGGTCAAGTCAACTACATTTCAAAACCATTCCAAAGCATTAAGAACGTATTAGGACTAGGCCATTGGAAGCTTTAGAAGCAAACACCTAAACTGGAATACTGGATCAATACTAAAATGACAGATGATCTGAAAAGATTGATGCAGAAAGCACAACAGGACATCATTTTCAAGCATGTCCAAAATTATTGGATAGATTAAGTAAATTGAATGATAATCGGTTGGCTCTATACTGTACAAGAAAAGATTTAGAATTACAGTAGTCTAGGCTGTCAAAATCATCATTTCTTTCATTCAGGAAATTAGTGTTGTTAAAATCATGGAGACTGTCTATATTACTAGCTGGGTTGTTCCTAGTTTTTTGTAATAAGCAAATATATTTTATTAGATGAAACAAACCCAAAAAAGGTGTCACCCTAAATAACAGGTTTACACAAACCCAAAACATACGCAGAAGGAACTAGCTCTTAGTCCAATTTCTTTCCCAATCTTTATTTTGCATTAAACTCATTTCCCATCATAGTTGACACTGCCTTCCAACCATCATAAGTCACTCTTGTTTACTGCTTCCCCTCTTTCCTATCTGGTGGTTTTTCCTATCTTGGTTCACATCTTTGCTAACTCCTCCATTACATCATGAACAACATTACGTTTTTTAATAACATTTTAAGGAGAAAACGACCTTATGTTTTCATCTCAGATGCCATGATTTGCTTAAAGACTTAATACATCCTGTAACTCTGCCATCATGTTCAGATATTACCTATTGGACCCTTATTAAAATTCCGTTAACTGATGGGTTGAACAGTTTCGTCAAGAGCCTTTAATGCATTCTTGGTTACCATTCTTCGATATCCAATTTTTGACCCACAATCCCCTGTTGTCTTGTTTGAATTGCATCACAATATTCATTTCCCCACTCTTTTTCTAGATTAGAGTCCTAGTCTGAGAGTATAATCCCCTTCTCCTACAGAATCCTCTCCAAAATCAAGAACCAGTAAAGCATTATGGCTTATCCTTTCTCTGAGATCCAATTTTGACCCTCTATTCTCTGTTCTCTTGTTTCAACTCCATCACAATATTCATTTCCCCACTCTTTTTCTAGATTACAGTCCTCCTCTTAGAGTATAATCCCATTCTCCTACAGAATCCCTCTCCAAAATGATTGAGATTCTTGTCAGCCAGATCACAGATCCCCAATAACGCACCATTTTCAGATGTTTCATATGAAGTGTTCCTTCCTCATTTTTTCCTCGTGATCCGACTATTTTTACTGAGGAAAGGTCTTCCAAGCAAGGAAGACTAAAGGAAATAGAACTTGGAGCAGAGGAAATTTTGAAGTCAAACATATTTGTCAGAAATGCAAGGAAGCAGAACTTCATCCGATATTTCGGATCAACTTCAACTCTAGTCTTATCAAAATGGACTCCATCAACTCCTTGTCTGTTAAATAGGAGCAACATCCCACATAAATTTTTTGTAATGTGGCACCTTCTCCGTGCTTATACAAATAAAACTTTACTTATCAGAAAAAGATGATACCAAGCCATATCTTACAAGCATATTCTACAGGAAGCATTCCTCCCATCTTTTTGGCAAGAAAAATGTATGGAACATCTGATTGAGGCGGTGTTCCCATAGTAAAAGGCAACTTTTGTCCAATTAAAGGATCCTAACCTTTCTTTAAGGTGTAGAAAATTTCAGTCTCCACTCAAAAGGAAAAGATGATAATTAAAAAATCATAAGGGACATCTTTCTATTTCCTGGTCCTAAAATTTGTTACAGAGAACAGCCACCATATTATTGAAACTAGTTATGAAGCAAAAGTTACTCGAGAATGTTTGTCGTATGATTCACCAAGGCCCTTATTTAGGCGCTTTTGCATAAAAATTTCAACAAAATAGACAAATAATGCAATTTCAACAAAATAGACAAATACTGCAATCTTCGTCATCCTAAAGTCAACTTCATACGCAACTTCTGTTTCAAGTCATCTGTATTCTCTCTTAAAATATGTATCATTCAGGCACATTCATTCAGGGTTTAATAGAAAACCTAAGGATATGATGAGTGGGAATGAAAGACATACTTGCACCAACTGTGTTACTTCAGTCTTCAGATGATTATTTGTAGGAAACCTTGCAGCCAGACACAAAGCTATCCGAGGATCCACAGAAAAGGCAGTTCGAGCAAAATCGACCCATTTGTCAGAGCTGATTTTAAGACGTGAAGTGATTTCCCTGATGTTGGAAGAATTAATAACAATAGTGACAACCACATTAAAAGAAGTTAAATCAGGGAGAAAAACAATCAGTGATCGTTGTGCGTTACTTGGCAGTAGGTTGTGCCCAGACATCAAGTCTGTCAGCTTCATGCTGGCATAACATCAGAAGCAACTGTTTTCGCTTCTCCCTTCCAACAGCGTAGCTCTCCATTTGGCCCCAAATGGGATGGAATTGATCTCTCTGTGAGCATCATTAAGTTCAAAAAAGAGCACAAGGACCATAAACAATTGTTTGCAATTAGAGAAAAGAAACTGTTCCCACAACAAAAAATAAAGATATTTTAGGCACAAGAAGTTTCACAAATGATGTAAGAACCAAAGTTTCCAGCGCCTCGATTATGATTATCTCACCACATCATTCAAAGAGTTTCCATTTTCCAGTGCCCGTCCTCTGGAATCAAGTTCGGGAGTATCTAATTGCTCATTCAAAAGATGATGGACAAACATAGAAACGGACTGTGCCTCACTCAGGGCAAAGTTCTTATTCATATCATACCACTCAGGTTGGTGAGCAAACCACCCCAATGAAGCCCTGCAATTGAACATCACCAAATGGTTGAATGCATCAGCAAATCAGCATACTCCTAAATAAGGCCTAGTCTAATGAAACATATTGAATCCGTTGAGATAAACTTCCATAAACAAATAGACATATGTTTGTGAGCAACTTAATGTCTATTAGCAAGCTATTGGTCAAAAATGATGAGCAAGGAACTTCCACTACTCATTCCATGCCTGTATTCACAATGCAGGCAAACATACTAGTCCAATTAAATGCATGTTCATAAGTTTTTACCTATATATTCTGTCTTCCAAAAGCTGAAGCCCAGCCCTGAGGTTTTGCAAATTACCCTGTGACTTGCACGAGCAAAACTTCAGCCCAAGTAGCATCAGGGTGAAAAATGTGCCAGTAGCAGCAGGGTGGGAAGAAAAGTTCCAAGGTAGTTTGGTGGTTCCTTGCAACAACCGACCTAAAAGTAAAAGCTGTGAAACACTATCATGTCGAACAACCTGCAAAGACAAGTTTTTCAAAACAAAAAAAAAAAAAGAGCAGGAAAAAAAAGACTTCAACTTGAACATTTATGAAATACATTTAAGAGAATCAAAAGGCTGAAACAATGATTATTTTAGCAACATTATCAGGAGAACATAAAGGCACCGCTTTTCACAAAAAAGGTTTGTTGTTTGTTTATTTTTCATTGTGTGGTTTAAGCCATGTTTCATAGGCAACTATTGACAGTCTGGAAAAAAGAGTGTTGCAAGAAGTCAAAGAGCAAAAACTGAAAAGCCGTCAAGGAACAGAAAATATAATCATTTCAATTGTGATGAAGTTAGTACAAGAAATTATACTAATAGTTTTACCACGGCATCACCACAGTCCAACTAATCCTAACACAGATTCAACAAGCCAAGTACTCATCTATCATAGTACTATACAAAGAAACAGCATTAGTGCGAGAAATTGGTGAGGAAGGAAACCAACCAGGGGCTTCTCTTACAAGTGCTGGAAGATACTCGGTAAAAGTTATACCAGACCAAAATACAATGAAAGAAGAGAAACAACAGCTAAAGACACCAATACTGTGAAATATGTATTGCTAATTTGCCATGGAAAATCACATCTATTTAACTCAAAACCCTAGTACTTGAGTATTATGATTGAAGCAAAACATCATATTGACATAATTTCAAATAAGTGATAGGACAACTGTACTGTAACATCATCTCTAACCTAACAATTTTTGGGTGGACAATAGATCAGTGTATGTTTGATTATCGCATTGGTTCATAGGAGCAGCTACGAGAGAAAGCATTAAAACATTGATAATCACCTCAAAACGATCAATGAAAAACCCAAGCCATAGTTTGTGAGCCAATATTTGATCAACGGGATCCTTTTCAGGTGGTGCTTCTGGCTCCCCGGCAACCAGATGAGGCCTTAATTTAGCAGCAGGTCCACTACACCTAACTTCAGATGCAAAAAGACCTCGCTTTGTGTCGACTGTCCACAACCATGCATCGACAAGCTCAGCAAGTACCAGAGAACACAGTTGAGGAGCAGCTGAAACCAACCATGTCCAAGTAAATACACCAGTCTCCATGGAATCAGATGTCAATATATAAGCTGGGCACCAGCAAAGAAGACGTAAAAGTTGAGAAAAGCTTTCTACATTTGATTTAGTATCTGAACCCTGTGGACAACAGCAAATACGCAACATGTAAAACAATAAAGAAAATTTAAGGGGAGAAAAAAGGAAGTTTCATCCCAGCCTGAGAAAGCAAAGACTGGTAGAAATTAGAAACTTTTTGTACCAGATGAGAGAGAAGCAAAGCAGTTGCTTGAGAACAAGTTTCATGGAATGACGACTTATCCACTTCTTCCCCTTTTTCTGCAGTATTAACAAATTTCTGGAGCAGTCGGACAAACTTTGTAAGTAAAACCTCAGAAAAGGACTCAGTTTTTGGCTGCAAATTATCCACCATATCACCGGGACCCAATGCTGGCCGATCAAGGCTACCAATACTCTCATATAACCTTCTCATCCCTGCAATTTCTCCAGCATGATTACACTTCGCAGTTGCACTGATCATACCAGTACTGAGCACCTCTAAATTAAACGCCTCCGTCAATTTTAATTTTGCTCCAGATGCTGCAGCTGCTGCAGCCATAACAGCGGGAATATTTGCTGTTTTTGTTCCGGTCCAACAATCATTTTTACCAGTACCAATTTTTATCTCGGATAAGAGAGAAACAACTTCTGCTGTAGGCTGTGATTTTTGCCAAGTGTTTGCTTTACAAAGCTTTTCCTGAAGCAAGGAAAAAGAGACTAGCTAATAGTATGTGCAATAGAAAATGTAATAGGATAGCAAAGAAGGTAAAAATCCAGTAAAACATCTGCACAAATCACGCAAATTCAGATCTTTAGGCAAAAAGGTATCTGAGATTTTAAACTTCGTTACTAAATAAAGCTAAAATACCATCTGAACACAAAATATTTACTCCTACATAAAAAAGACAATGTGTTTACCAATGTTAAATACTAGTGATATTTTTCCAACAAAATAATTTTTTGTCTGCCTGTATTGTCGCGGAGAGAGAGACCCAAATATTCATTTTGCACTCTAAGCAAAGTACATCAATCCCTTGGCAAGAGCAAATGAACAAAGACAAACAAACATACTTGAAAAATGTAATACAGAGGGAAAAAAGTGACACAGCCTTGTCATGAAACTCGAAACTGACGGAATAACAAACCTGAAGAAGCCCCTGACTAGTACAAGGAGCCTGTGAAAGTGAAACAATTATCCATTCGCGAACAGTCCTTTGGTACAAAGAGCGAATAGTAGCAACACAAGCAGGATCGTTGACTACAGATGAAGGTGGATCATTGTGCACAGAAAACAACAGTGAATCTAGACAAAAAGAATTCCACAAAATCTGCAAGCCAGTAAATTATTCAACCGTTAGTATCAACCAATAGCAAGAAGCAAAGTAAAACAAATTTGACACCCAGTACAAGCAGCAGCGAAAAGCCACCTGAGGAAAGCGATCTCTTAATTGATTCAGCAAATTGACTGAGATATCTCGTATATGCTCATCCCTTTGAGACAAATTTTTTACAAGGAAACTGGCATGTGTGGACAACGTAGATTCCCTATACTCTGCTACAGGTCCAGTCTCAGACATCCTATCCTCCTGCAGCAAGTTACTGGGATCTTATGACCTTTATGTAAAAAGACAAAAAAGACAAGAAACCGAATGGGGATGCAAGAGAAGAGGATCAGCAATTTATGTTTGTTTAAAAACTATGATCTCCATTAGCTTTTTCACTAGGAAAAAGTAGCTAAAAAGGTATGCTATACATTTCAAAGTTGATTTCTAATGTGACGATCTTTGTCCATAACAGTTTCAAAATGTTCGTCTTCAGCTAAAGAAATTTAAAATGCTCTAAGTCGAGTACAGATATACGCAATTGCCTCCAGATGCAAAATAAATGCCCCTTATCCCTATTTTCTACGATAAATTCCCACGCAATCCCCTAAAGAGTCTAGATGGAAAGAGGCTACGCCATTTGATGCATATGATGGTGGAATGCATTAACCATCAAGAAGCAAAAGAATCAGCAGTTTTGGTCTGAACTCGTTCAGAAACAAAACAACAATGAAAACAACATACTATTTAGGCAATTGAGAATTTTGCAAACAAAACGAGGGGCTAAATTGTTTCGAAGACAGAAATTGGAAGCTAACAAATTCGTAAAGAGAGAAAGGAAGACAGTTATTAAAATATCCATATGGGAAACACACACAGCAAAGGATATTTAACGTACAAGATACACATATAAATTGTAAACAAAGCTGAATACAGAACATTATTGCACATGAGTTAAAAATACAAACAAGATGTATATAAAGATGAATGCTGAATTTAATATATATGAGTTAAAATATTTAAGTAAACAAACCTATGATACTCTGAAAATATACAGTTTAACTGTTTCTTTTTTTTTTTTCACTGCATTTGGTATTCGACAATATTTTTCATTTAGTTCTATGAATTCTCGATGATTTGTGCATTCTGTTTCTTTCACTTAACTTGCATTTCTGGTATCCTTCAACCATCATATTATAGCACCTTTTTTAAGAAAATTTAGATATACTGGTAGTTTATAACCTTATAACTGCAAGTGATTAGTGCGTACAGCAAGACATAGCAGAAAGTTATAAGTACCAGCCACGCTACTGCTGTTTCAAAAGCCCTGTGAACAATTGCAGTCAAGCACTGAGAGACAGCCGGTGTGAGACCAGGACTCTTTAAGTATTCGAAGACACAGCTGAAGGCACTTCTAGAAGCTGTTGAAATAGGGCCCACACTGAGAATCCCACCATTACTACTAAACCGTATGATCTCCAAAAATGCTACAGCAAGTAGATAAGTTGACTTGACACCTGTAAAGGCCAAATAAAAAATTATCGGTGAAGCCTAGAAACATCTTGATCATCATTTGTATCTAAGCAAAGAACATCTCAAAAACAATTAAAATTCATTAAGAACTTGATTTCCTTCTCAAAGCAAATCCGAACACGAAGAAATTCAACAAACCGGAAATTGTGCTCATCGCTGAAACTTCCATACGCCCTCCTAAAGCAGCAGAAAGAGCAGTTCTTTGGCTAACGGCAGCTTTCTCATTGCCACTACCACGCCGACTACCTGGGTTATGAAGAGCATTAAGTTCCAACTCATCTTCAAGCCACTTCACGGAGCTCACAACCTGGTAAAAAGCATGTCTTAGACACCTTATATAAACTATTCGGTTAAACGAATTACATTATTAACATGAAACGAAAAATATTACAAGATTCAAGATGAAAAGAAATCGCACATTTATTGCCCTATTACTTTTGAATTTATGGCTTGTGAGTAGGATAAACTATACTACCTTGAAGTAAATAACAAGAACAACAACCCATAATCTTTCTAGTCTCTTTTTCTCCACATATCACATCCCTCACAATGGTTTAAAAGCTAAAAGCGCACAAAAATGATATGATTAAAGCGAGAAGTGAAGCGAAGGCTTCCTTGAAGTGAGTTGTAAAATTTACAAAATATAAAAAAATTAAACATATATCAGTTTAGTACTATAATAATATCTCAATTAATATGACTAATTTTTGAGAAAGACAATTATTATAACTAATTCTGGCATCCAGTATGCAATAATGTTGATAGTAATCCAGCTTCTCAAAGTTGAGATTCAAAAAACCAACAATTTTTCGTTGGGATCACTTTGTGTGTCATTGTTTGAAGCACACACTTCTATGAAGCACATGGCTTCACTCGTCAGACGACAAGCCTTCATTTCACATCATTTCATCGGTTCAAGCGACGAAGCAATGGCTTCTAATAACATTGATCCCTCCCTTCTCAGAAAATTGAGATCAAGAAAAATATCAAACATGTGGATAATTATGTTATCTTTAGACATGTGATATCCTTATTTTCGGTTTGGAAGTAAAATGCACCAATACCATAGTTCTTTCCACTCAGTCAAAAGGACCAAAACAAAAGAGACAGCCATATAAGAAACTTATCTAATCAGAACTCGAGGAACTTTATTTTTTTGATAACCAAGAAATCCCCGAGGCCGGGCGGCCCTTGATCCAAAATTCGATAGATAGTGAGGTTGTCACTCTACCTTTCTCGACTTAAATACCAGGTTTTTGTCTGCCACAAATTAAAAAACATATTGTGCACCTAATCCACTAATCACGGGCTGCAATCTTACCTCTAGACCAGAGCCCTGAGAGCAAGAAATTGAAGAACACAATCACAAGACATGCTCATATAAAAATCGTCTAATGACAGGTTTTTCTAGAAACCTTAGCTACATTCATAGAATTAGATGTGCTAAAGTAAAGGATGTCACGAAATATATTAGGGTTAGAAAAGCTTGTGATAAACCCAAATAGTATCCCTACAAAGGTTTGGAAGTGCCTTTGGGATGTCAGAATACCTTAACTAACCAAGTTACTCAATGTTATTATATTAAGAAGCGAAAAGAAGCCAAACAAGTGGATAAGAGTACCTTGGTTCTGACTATAAAGCAAATCAGATGTTCAAAGTTGTGTGAACCAACTAGATATAAACTGGGTCAATGATGAAACTTTAGGAAAAAACAACAGAGTGTAGCCTTGGAGACATTAGAACACTACAAAGATATATTATTGAAGATTGATGAAAGTTTATAGAGAGACAAAGAAGGATCTCCATGTGGTATTTATTGACATAGATTAAAAATAGATATGATTAAGTGCTATGAAAAGTCTTTTGGTGGGTGTCTGGAAAAAAGGAACTCATACCAAATAGTAAAAACTGTAAAAGATATTTAAGAGCAAGTTGTCACATGTGTGAAAATAGTGAGAAAAGTTTCTCATGACCGTGGATTTACACCAAGGATCTGCCTTGAACTGATACTTGTTTTAGCCTAGTTATGCATGAATTAACCAATAGTATCTTGATAGCATACAGGATGATATTCATTATGTACAATTTGCAGGTGATTTTGTGTTAACTCACAAACTAGCTAGGGAATAGTGTGGAGAACTACTCTAGAGAGTAAGTAGCTTAGAATAAGTAAAAGTAAACATAATACATGAATAGCAAGTTTAGACCAGTGTTATCAAAGGCGAAAAGCGCAAAAAAACTCTAAGGTCTAGTGGGGCTTTATCGCAATAAAGCGCGGGCTTGAATGAAGAAAGGCGCAAATGGAGAAGAACTACAAATCTGTGTGCGTGTTATCCAAGGCTAATATATATAAGCATGAATACCAAATACATTGACAAAGAAATTGAAGAAAATTTAAGATAAAGTGAAATATCAATTGTTTAGTGTCGCCTCTTCAGAATTACGCTCATTGCTAAGGAAAAATATGCCTTAGAGCCTTGATGAAAACAGTGAAGCGCCCGCTAAGCGAGACAAAGTGCCCAACATGTTTTGAACCTTGCTTCAGGGCTTAAGCGAATTTTAGGCCCATAAGAAGAACAGAAATAAAATAAGATTGGACGGAGTTGTTATGCATATATGCAGAAAATTCAGATATCTAGACTTAGTGCTCCAAAGGAATGGCATAATAGAGACCTAAAATAGGAATGGTCCAAATGGAGGATTGCTATGCAATGTAGATTATGAAGATACCTAATAAAGCAAAAGATAAAAGATAAGTTCTATAGAACAATTGTGAAATGGGTAATGTATATGAAAGTGAATATTACGTCTCAAATAAATGTTGTCGAAATGCAAGTGTTAAGATCTCTAATTTGTCTGATGAAGTGTTAAGATCTCCACTTTACCCCAAGAAAATGCAAATGTTAAGATGAATATACAATCATATAAAATTAGACAAGGCTAGAAACAATCACATCAGATAGAGGGTGCAAGTAGCACAAATAGAAGATAAATTGAGGGAAAATCGTCTAAGATGGTTTGATCATATCCTAAGTAGACACCCAATATGCAGAAGCATGACAGTACAATAATTGAAGGTACTAAAAGGAGACGGTGCAAAGCGCAAAATCACGTTGAGAGAATTAGCCTCAAAAGAACTTTAATCTATCAGAATTAATGCTAACTTAGCTAAGAACTAACAACTTTTAAGCAAGGATCCTGCAACATCAACTAGTTTGATTTAGACTTAGTTCTTATTGTTCTTTAAGTTACAGTAGATTTGGTAGAAATAAGTGTGAGATTTTAAAGAATCCTAACTTAGAAAACGGATAAATTATTTACGAATATTGGAATGAAATGGATGAAGGGGAGCCGACCTAGGATTCGAACCGTGAAAGCAGCCACTAATGCTTACATTAGGTTAGACTATCTACATCACACCCTTAGGGTGCGGCCCTTCCCCGGACCCTGCGTAATGCCGGATAACTTGTGCATTGGAATGAAATGGATCGGCAAAATGAACCTCTTTTTTCTGTTCATGTTGTGATGTAGGTTTTTCCAAAATGAACCTCAGCTTAATCAAGGAAGATGAAGAAAAAGATCAAAATATTAGAGCTAAATGAGCAAGAGGAATACTAGGAAAACCGCTAAACTACTAAGTTGGGATGAAAATATGTAGCACACATGACATAGGAATGCACCAACAGGTGCAACATCTTAAGCATTTTCTTAACATGTTTCTCGAGATTGACCTACAATAGTTGCAACAAGGCAGCAACAACATAAGAAGCAAGCATTCTAGGAGAAGATGACAACAAAATTTTCTCAGACGCTGAACTTCTAAGTCAGAACCAAACTTACAAGTGGTGGGGTTCCTTGAGAAATGTGTTGGACAGCGGAGGACCAATCAGCACTCCACATGTATGGACCACTCACCGCTTGAAGTGCAATTGCTCCCATGCTACCAACACTGTTTAGAGTCGTTGATACAGACTTTGCCATGCCATTAAGGTTCTGTAATGGAGGAGCTAACCCAAAGAGAGCAATATAGAACCACAAGTTTCTAAACAACTTCAAGAGTGAAGGTTCAACATCTACAGTAGGATCAAAATCTGAACATATCTCAGCCACGGCAGGAAGGAGAGGCCCAAGAAAATCTGCTCCACTCCTGCAAAATACAGTCCCTGAGTTCATCCAGAAATACTCCAGTAAAGCACATTCTCAGCCAACATTACAAAAACCTACTTTCCACTTTTTGACTCTGCAGCCAAGCCCACATCTGAGCACAGGGATAACAAGCGTTGACGGTAGTCTGTTCGCAACTTAGGAGTAGTCAAGTCTCTGGCAATCAGAAGAAATCCTGCGGGAAGTGTCTAGAATGTGATTGAACATGTGAGCAATCGATCAATAAGAGATAATGATAATAACTGCTATAATATGATAAAAACACCATGAGCCCACCTCAACACGCTCTGTTGTGGCCTCTGGGGCTGTGGTCTTACTTTCAGCTGAGCCAACAGCAGCAAGTTTACTTAAGTAATTCCTTGTCATCAGAACAACAGCTTCACGGTAGGACTTCTCAAAACCTAAACTTGCCATACGAGCAACAGCATCAAGAAGCTGCAGCAGCTCAACAAAAACAGGTTAAGAAAGTCAGAATGTGATTCAATTAGCTCAGTTAACAGAGTAAAGGCTTTCAAAACTTGAGTAAATGTTGCAGAGATACTGCACTAGGTTTGTGATGAAAAGAGATTTTCATACTCGGAGTCTCAATAAGCCTGGTATTGATGCATCACGCTCCTCTAAACTTTCAATGAATTTAGGCAATATCATATCCACAATTTCAGGCCTCTTAACTGAAGAATTCAGATCAGCTAGTAACCTTATAACGTTCAACTGCAGGGAAGGAGCTGCCTGCTTCTCCTTCTCTACCTGGAAATGTAGGCAGTTGCAAATAATATTATCAAAACAGAGACTAATAAAGAAACACTAAGAGAATTAAGCAATATGCCCTCCAAGAAAAAATGCAAATACATGTAGCCTCTTAGGTGGGTGTTACCATATTCTACGAGATTCCCACACCTTGGTTTATAGAAGTATTTCATGAATATAAAGCATTTATTGGAAAAGGAGAGGATATTTAGCAAATGGCTTTTTAGATTGTTAAGGGAATAAATACTATTTTGTCACAGGCCAACCAGAAAGATGCTTGTCTAATGGCACAACTATGAATTTGCTCATCAAACTGTGATTTCAAACCTCTACTTGCAGAAACTTAGATATTCCAAAGCTATAGCTCAGTTGGTTGGCTACCTGAACTTTTAGCTTGTTGGTGAAGGTTCAGTTCCCCACCATGTAATCCTCTCCCCCATTTCCCCTTCCCCTATCCCCTATATAATTAAAAAGATTTTGAAAAAACAATAAATAAAGAAAAAAACAAAAAAAGCTATACTTCAGCTATAGGTTGTGCAGCCTGTAAAGCTGGATAACAAGCAAACTTCAATGTAAATAGATGCATATGAGCTATAAAAGTATTAGATTTCAATACTTAATCATCAGCAAATGTCAAGAAGAAGACCAAGAGATTTTCTCAGGTCAAAGGAAAACTAACTTCGATTATTTTCTTTGATGAGTAAACTCTTTTCAACTTCTTTTATTGGTAAGATATCTTCTTCTTCTTTTTTTTTTTTTTTTTTTTTTTGAGAGGGAATCATTAAACAATTCCTTATCAGTCTTGACTCCTTTCAATAGGAACAACAATTCAACCGATTTAATTGACTAGTCCATAACAAGTATGGAACAAAGAAATATAATGGTACTAGGTTGACCTAAAGTCTTCCTATTTATATAGGAGGATCAAATAGAATTGAAGGAAAATGAATGTGATAAGACAGAATTTTTGATAAATTATATTTTTTTTGATTGGTAGCTACCTCAACTTTTTTGATACAAACTTTTCACAACATTTACAACGAACAACAACGAAACGAAATACTTCACATGATATACCAATTAACTCCTAAAGGAAAATCAAACATACAGGTCCCTAAGCAAGCATTCAAAAAGCTAGCACAATTTCTAAGGGGTCCGTGACTCACAAGAAAAATCCTTCCCTTCTGTGAGCCTAGGAGAAATCAGAAACTCAGCAGTGCAGATTAAACCACTAATCAAGACATTAAATGCCAAAAGTTTTGTCCTTGCAACATGAAAGAGCACATTCAGTTTTTTATTATCAAAACTAGAGAAAGAGCAAATTTCTGAGGGAAATAAAGAGGATGATTACACAACAATCAGTTGTAAAAATTACAGACATTTTGAGGCACAAGTCAATCTTGTCCGTTCTTAGGCCTTAAAACAACCAAATCTAAGAAAAAACAAAAGCTCACAGACTAATCTTGAACTCACAACTTGATAACACAGTTTTACTTCAAGAAAAATAGATAAAAGCTTGAATAATGACCTAGTAATTGAAGCAGAACACAATGAAGCTAGACTCTAGAGTTGGGTCACAAGGAAGCTAGACTCTACTGGAGTAAATTAAGAGGGAGAAAGATAGATGAATTTAATTTACATTAACAGTAAGATCAAGTGAACTGCAGAAGTCGTCACACATTTTAACACGCATTCAATGACACAGTCTCTGATTTATACAGTAAAAAGGGTCTTCACCACTCCAAGTTATCAACATGAAAAAGCTGATAGGAAACAATCAACCTGGAAATGCCAGATTTTGTGGGAGAGGGAAGGAGTGGCATTAATTAGCAGTGTGCTAGATACTCTTCAAACATACTTAATGTCTCATTTCTATGACATCAAAGGTGGAAATGTAGCTCAACAGTATAGGAAGGACTTTTATGTGGGAAGGAAAAACGAAAAACTTTTTTGGCAGAATACCTCGTGACCCCCCTAAACTTGACATGTTTTATTTAGTGCATAGTGAGTATACACAAAGTACATACCAAGTAAAAGTTCAATGTCACAAAAGTATCTTCCTTCAATTCCAGGCTACCAATTATGACTAAGCTTTTTTTTGTTTTTTCATCAATATAACCAAAAAGGTTGCTTTTATAATTTAGGCTTAGCTAGGTAGATAAAATGGTATCAAAAAACCCATAATTTTGCAAGGAACAAACACTAGCTTCTCAAGCACATTGAGGTAAATATGACATCACAAAATTAAACCTGAAAATGCTAAAAAGGAGCAATCTTGACACACAAAAGAGTGAACTTTTGAAAATGCTAAAAAGGAGTAATCTTGACACACAAAAATGCTTACAGTTGTTGTTAGCTTGTTGTAAATGGAAAGATGTGAAATAGACATTTTGATAGAGTTACTTTAGCTTTTTAAGGCTTAGCCTGCTTTATTCAAAGTTTGTGTACATTCCTGCTCTCTCATGTTGCTGGTTTTACTGCAACAAGATTCTTACTATACCTATAAAAAAATAAAAAATAAAAAATAAAAAGAGGAAGAGGAAGAGCCAGATGGCAGATTCTTCTTTTGTGGACTACTAATATGCGTCAGGCACAAAACAAAATTAAAAAGAAGGGAGAAGGTCCAGATTTGCCCCTTTACTATGGTATATTGTTTACATTTGTCCCCCATTGTACTTTTCGTCCAAATCAACCCCTACCTTTAACAAACTTGTTAGAATTGCCCCTAACCCTAACGGTCCTCCATTGTGGCAGCCGACCCCTCAATTAAAGTGACACGTAGATAGCCAAGTCAGCACCTGTTTTAAAAATGCCTTTATAGTAAATAATTAAACTCACTTAAAATCCCTAAATTTAATAGCCCCACTTCATAGCAGCTTCTTCTTCTCCGTAATAGACCTCCACTGCTGAAAAAGTTAAGGTTCATCAAGAGGAATCGGCTGCACCTTCAAAGAAATCACTCGGTGCATTAAATTCTTCCATAAATTTCCCTTTCCCCAACTTGCTCTCTTCTTTCTCCATAAATAGAGTAAATGAATCAATTATTCTTCTACCAGACCCTTTTGTCACATGTTATTTCTCCTGATTGCCTTCTCCACCTCTTCAGCAAGTTGAGAGGTGAAGCTATTTCCATTTAAATGTTAAATTATTTTAAGTTTCTTCCTCCCTAATTGTTTCTCCCCTATTTGGTGGAGTTTATTCGAGATGAGAAATTCTTGTTATGTTTTGCATATTTAACGAGTTGATCCAATATGGTGGCATCTGATGCTAATTATTTCTTTTTTAATTGATTTTTCCAATGAGTCTTGTATGGAAAAAATGATGACCTTTCAGAGCAGTTATTCTATATGGTTGGTGGAAGTGACAAGGCCATTGCCAAGGAATCTGCAGCTTAGATTATGAACTCCATTGACTTTCTTTCATTCAACCGCTACTGGCTTCTGTTCATAAACTGTTGGACCTGGAAATGAAGCACCATCTTTTATGAATGCGTACTCAGTGGTTGCGAAAGAGCTCTTATGGAGAGGGTGAATATGGAGGCTACTCAGTGTGTAGTGTTCTCAGGTGTTGATTTTGAGAAAAATCGTTTGATGGAGGTGGTGATTTTGGAATTTGTATTCCAGGTGATGATGGTGCGGCGAAGGGATGGGAATAGTTTAAGGAAAGGGGGTGGGGTTTGTTTGAAACTTTTCGTGGGATCCTTAAAAATTGCTGACATGGACAATTTAGTTGAGGGGTCAGTTGCCATAGTGGAGGACTGCTAGGGTTAGGGGCAATTCTGACAAGCTTGTTAACGGTAGGGGTTTATCTGGACGAAAAGTATAACGGGAGACATAGAACAAATGGTACGTAACAACGTTCTACCTTCCAGAATTGGCTCCATTTGCAACATGCGGAGCAAATGACTAGCAACTTTAACTTGCAAATAATTTTATCTAGCGACTCCAAACAACAGGCAATGTTTACTACCTCTTGATTCATCAGCAATCATCCATTTACTTCCACTAGCTTATGATTAATGGGTGTGCAAGATATTCAATGGCCAGTAAACTGCAAGGTAAAACTAACCTCTTCCTCATAACGATTCCTTTCACAAATAGGAAAGCCCATAATAAAAGTGTCCACAGGAGATCTATCCTTGTTCCATCCAAACTGAATTATCTCGCAACTTGTCTTCAACACGCTTTCAAACAAGGCCCCCTGGTTGCTGCCCCAACTGTCTGCCTGTGGTGAAAAAACCCATAATCAAGAAGTTATGCTAGATTCTGCAATCACCATTGAACCATTAAGTGCGACTTAATGCAGCTGAATGTTGTACCTGAGCGCACGTCGCCAGCACAAGATGCTTAAACCGAATGAGCAGCACTCGAAGCATCTGACCATCACGAGCAACAGCAGCATGAGAAATTCCAGAAAGCAAGGAGCGGAATAGCTCTTCACATGCTCTCAACTTTCGCCACACCGAGAATAAACATGCCTCTGCAGCCTCTATCAATGAAGCAAGAGCTCCCTGCAACAATCTTTTTGATGATTTTCCATCCAAATCAAGGGATGCAAGAGTTTTAATCTGCAATCTGGCTGCTGCTTGATAAACAGCAAGTTTGGCATTGATCCTAACTTTCAGCAACTGCCCTTGTTCTGACCAGTCGCGCTTCCTTATCTGCCAGTCAACCAAGTTAATTAGACCATCCTTTTCACTAATTTTTCATCTTCTCTTCTAACGAGCAATAAACCACACATTTAACGAAATAAACTGCAATTACACCATGCTTTCTAGTAACATGCAATTTCTACTCTGAAGAGCAAAAGCACTGCAGATAATTAAACAGAATAAACTACATTTTAAACCAACCCTTTTTCCGCAACAATGCAGCTACTATCCTAAAGACCAAAAATTCACCACATATATTAAACTGAATAAACAGCAATATCTTGAAATGTTACCTTTAAAAATGCTATCATCGACTGAAATTGCTGCTTTACGATACCTCTAACATTATCCAACAGATAGGCCTCAATAGAGACTTTTTCCAGGACATTTCCTATCAATTTCAAAGCCATTTCTCTTTTCTCAAGGCTATCAAGTGGCTCCTCTTCGAATGAGGCAATAGCTCGTTGTTTCTCTGAGCTACCATCTCCATCGTTGTACCCACCACCACTACTTCCACCTAACAAATCTATATTGCTAACGCTCATAGGTGAACTATGAGAAGAAGAAGTTCCAAGAAGCTCTCGGGGAGAGCTAGGGACGAAATTATCAAATTGCTCGAGCAGACCCGAAACCAACTTATTAGCATCAGAAGGAACAATAGGAGGGAAATAATAACACATTGCTTTCAAAACTGCCTTCGAAATTCCCAAATCTCCACTCCTGTTACCTAAAGCTGATGTCACAATATCCCCCGTGAATCTAGCTATGTCGGCAGAAAATTCCTGAGACAATTCACATGCTTTACAAATATATTCCAAAAAATCACGGAAAAATGAAACAATTGAGTCGTTTGTAAGGGATTGAGGCCAAAAGTGCGGGTTAAAAGAGGAAGGAATTGAACGATAGAAGGCGAGAACGAGGGATTTGGGCACTTCATCCGAATGGTTAGGACATTTGGAGAGGAATCGTGCAACGGCGAGTATGCCATTGAGTTGAGACCTTGAAACCCTAGGAGAAGATCCAACGAGTAAGGCTTCTGCTGGAGGGCATCTGCCGCATATCCATGCTAATTTCTCTGCGAATTGAGCTGGGTTTTGTGCGATTAAATCACATAGCTCAATCAATGACTCCATATTTAGAACTATTTATGTCAACAGAATGAACCAAAAAATTTAAAGAAATCACAACTAGATCAGGAAATAATAGGCAAAATTAAAACTAGAAAGGGCCCGATCGGCTCGATCAGGGACCTGGAGGAAAATGGAAAATGTGACGGAGCCACAAGAATTCACGAATGCGGTAATGGATATTATAGATTTAATAGGAAAATTGTAATAAGAATGGGTCAAAGAGGATAATGGAGGAGAAATGAGGTGCAATTCGTGAATTCCGATGCCGGCTCCTTGTTACGTCGCTGTTTTTCTTTTCCCTTTCTTTTTCAGTTTGGGGGAAGCACACTGCACATCGCGCGCCTCGCTCAGATTTTTTTGTTCTTACGTTCGTACTACTATGTCTTATTCCCCAGAATTTTGATGCAGGCACGAATTATTCGGCATATTTAACTGTACTCCGTGCGTCTCGTAATTTCATACTCACTGAGTAGTAAGTATTATTAGATGAAAAAAAAGTACAGTAAGTATTATTCAAAATAGGGAAAAAATTCAAATTTGCCCCTAAACTATATGAAATGATTTAAATTTATTTTTTTCTAAAAGATAGGTCAAATATGCTTTTGCCCTTATTAAAATGGGCTAAATTTATTTTGCTAACAAAAAGTTAATTGAAAAAGGTCAAATATCTCCTCTACTATGTGAAAAGGATTATTTATACTCTCTGTTATCCGATACGTCCACCACTTCCCCTAACATTACAAAATAGGTGCAAAAAAACTTTTTCGCCTTCAAGGCATTCACTATGTCCAATACCATCCTACGTGCCTAACATTTTGCTAAGGCAAAAGCTACGTGGCAATACCACCTCACTGCCCCAACCCTATTTTATTTCTTTCCTACTTTTTCCTGCACCACCACCTTCTCGTTCACCCAACCACCACCGCCAACATCATCCAACCACCACAATCACTAACTCACTCCCAGAACTTTCCCTCTCCCAAGTCGCTCCATCCTCTTTATAATTGCACTAATCCTTAAAGATGAATAATTAAAAAATATCCCAGTAAAATAATTGCATATGCACTTTAGAGTAAGATTGCAAATGAATTAAATCAAATTCAACAGACAAAAAAGTGTGAGAAAATTGTCAACTGACAAGGCAAAATAGTATCCAAGGAGAATCCCATGAAAAACAATCTGGTGGTGGCATCATTATGACAACAAATGTTGGGAAAGCGTTATAAACCAGAGCATTCAAATTTTCTTTTCTCGCATTAATTACCTCAACTTAACAGATGACGCATATTGGAAAAGCTATATGTGAAAAAGCCATATTTGAACACTTGATCTCCTGTTGAACCATAAAGTTATTCTCCATTGTTCTAAGATGCATTTACGGTATATTTGTCAAATAGTTGCTACTCGCTGGAACAATTGCAAGTCCAACAAATCATATGTGATTCAAATAGAGTTAAAGGCTCCTTTCTCCAGTTTTATTAAGTATTGTTACGTACTCTTTTGTAAGTCAAATACATTATCTATAATTTTTTTTAGCTTTTTTTACTATGATTTGAAAAGTCCCATAGCTTCATCGTGGCTCATTTTTTTAAATATTTACTCACTATCTTGTAATTTCAACTTTAAAGTTAAAGGAAAGCAATTTTAAATGTCTAAGATCAGTAGGAATAGTAGGTAACTGTAAGAAATTTTTCATGTATTTAAAGTTTTTGTTTGCTAATTAAGAACAAAGAAAACGCACTGAGCAAATCTAGAGTAGAAGAAACTATTTCACAATTGCAATAGGAAGAAAGTCGGAGCTTTTTCCCTATAGTCAATAGTAGTGCAGCCAATTTATTTTTATTGAGAATTGTTATTCATTTTTAAGGATTTATACAAATACAGAAAAGTAGGGACGAGTGATCGAGGATTGTGGTAGAGGGTTCAAAGCAGTAAGAGTAACCATGCTGATTGGGTGTTGTTGGCCATGGTTGTTGGATTAAGGAGAATGTAGTAGTAGATAAAAAATGGGGGACGGGTAAGATGGGATTGGGTCGTAAGGTGGCATTTTCACGTGGCGTCTACCTAAGTAAAATGTCAGGCCATGTAGGATAGTATTGGACATGATAGAGGCCCTGACAGAGAAAGAATATTTTTTCACCTATTTTATAAAATATTAGGGGCTGTAGTGGACGAATAGTATAACGGAAGGTATAAATGATCCTTTTCACATAGTAAAAGGACATGTTTAACCTTTTCCCAATATCCAACTAATTAGCACTGCAAATTATCATGTGTGCATGGCTTAAAATTAAACTACACTTTATACCCTGCCCCATTTTACCACCCCCAATCTCTAACTTTTAATTCCCTCCTCCCCTCTCAACCACCACCTCTTCAGCAAATAGCCTTCACCCACAACAACAAGTTTGTCATGGAGTTTATTTTCTTGGCTCCAAAATTGTAGCTCAACCAAGAGTGCCCATTTTGAAACGACAATATATCAAAAGAACCTTAAGTTTAACTATTGCGGCTCAAAAGAGAATCAAGAAAGTACGAAACGTGAATTAATTCTTGCAAATGCGATACTAGGTCCTTAGAATCGTCTTGTTTTTAGTTTTTGGTATAAAGCTCGAGACTTGAAAATACTATATACTTTTATTGCTTTAGATTCTTTTTTCGGTATCTATTTTGTTGGGTGAAAAGTGCGAATATTGGTTCGTGGTTCGCATATGCTTCTATTTTGTGGTATGTATTTAATTTTTTCCCACAATTTTCTTTTATTTGTAGCAAATTAAATGTCCTGCAAAAGTATTATAAATAGAACGTAGGGAGAATGGAAAGAGAACATGATGAATACAAGTTGCATATACAAATGTAAGTTTCAGATCTTGTTCCTATTTATAGTAAGTCAAGTTTAACTTCTTCATTGATGGTCATGAATGCCACCAAAGAGAGCTTACTAATAACAATCGTCCAATTTCAAACCTTTCAATATCAATAAACAATATCCAAACACACTCTTTTTATTTCTTACTTTTTTATACGTAACAACCCAACCGGTCGTTTTGACTTCAGTTCGGTGGTTTGAGGTCATGAGTATCTTCATATAGTGTATTTATGATTTGCATGTATCGCTGATTTTTATTTTCGAGTAATTCGAAATTTATTTGGAAGAATGATTCTCATTTTAGAAGCTTTAAGTTGGAAGAGTTGGCCAAGTTTGACTTTTGTAATTGACCTAGGATCAGAGTATTGTTGGTTCCATTAGGTCCAGATGGTGACTTGGGCGTATGTTCGGATTTGAACTTGGATGTTTCTAGAAGGTTTTGGCTTGAATTGACGAAAGTTGGCAATTTGAAGGTTTGAAAAATTCATATGTTAGGTCAGGAGTTGATTTTGATATTATCGGATTCTGATTATTGTTCCAGGAGTTAGAATAAGTTCATTATGTCATTTAAAACTTATGTACAAAATTTAAAGTGATTCCAAATTGTTTAGGCGTGTTCAGCATAAGTTTAGAATTTGTGTATTTGAAATAGCTCATTAAGCTCTATTTGAGGTGAAATTCATGGTTTTGATATTATTATGTAGGATTTAAGATCTCGAGTAGGTTCGTATTATATTTTGGGACTTATTTTGATATTTATGAACGGGGTCACGAGGGACTCGAGTGAGTTTTGGATTATTGTGGTCTTGACGGCAGTTTTGATTCTGGTTTTTCGCACCTACGCAAGTGTGGTTGCAGGTGCGGAGCCGTTTGTGTGGGGGAAGGCTCGTTTCTGCAAAGAGGAGGTGCCCTGGGGAGATTCGCTTTTGCGGAGATTTTGGCCACAAATGCGAAGTAGCACCTGCGGGTGGGTGGGCGCACCTGCGAAGCTTGGCTGGACTGAGGAATTTCTTGCGCTTGAGGAACTGCACCTGCGGTGACGCAGATGCGATGGGTGGCCCATAGAAGGATACTCGTAGATGCGATATTTGTACCGCATAAGCAGTGTCGCAGATGCAACTGTTTGACCTCAAATGCGAAGATGCCTGGGCAGATCTTATTTATTTTGAGGGTTGAGTTATTTTATCATATTTTGAGATTTGGAGCTCGGATTTGGACGATTCTTGAGGCGATTTTCATGACTTGGATTGGGGTAAGTATTTTTTACTCGGATTTTGATTATTTTACATGATTTCATCTTTGATTTTGGCATTTGATTGATGAATCTAAAAGAAAAATGAGGGTTTTTGTCTAAACTTTTCTAAAGTAAATAATTGGATTTTGAACATTGATTCGGATTCGAATTTGAATGAGACTAGTATGGTTGGACTTGTATTTGAATGAATTATCAGAATTTGTGAGTTTTGTTGGGTTTCGAGGTGCGGGTCCGGGTTTACTTTTTGGTTGATTTTGAGTATTTGATTAAAGATTTGACCTTTATCATTTGGTATGATTTTCTATGGTATTATTTGATTTTTTTGAGTTGCTTTTGGCTAATTTCGAGATGTTTGGAGGTCGATTCGTGCGGGATGACATTTTTAGAGTATTATTTTGGCTTGTTCGAAGTAAATAACACGTCTAAACTTGGTTTGAGGGTAATTATCCTTGTGAACTATGATATTGGAGATGTGTTGGGGTGACGTACATGCTAGGTGACGGGCGTGTGCGTACTCCGAGGTATTCATGATCTGGATAGACTTTAGGCTACTATAAGTCTTGGGTGCCTTCATGCCTCGTTATATCTGTATTTTCTATACTTGTATGATTATTTGAGATATGATTCATGTAAGAAATTATATCTAGGCTATGTACTTAATTATTTAAGATATGATAGAGCTATTTTTGCTGTTTCGAGCTATTTGGATGGGGTTGCATGCCGCAAAAGATTGATATCTGAATCGAGTTGCGCGCCGCAACAGATTGATATTTGGATCAGGTTGCACGCTGCAATGGTTATATTGATTATTGATTAGCACTTGGGCCAAGATCCACTCCTTTGGAGTTTGATATTATACTAAGCGCAGGTACACTGCTATATATGTGCTTTGATGAGGGCATTTGTGTCAGGTACCCGTACAGTACTGAGTGTGGTTATGTGTGTGATGGTGAGGGGTATTTGTGCTAGGCATCCGTACAGTGCTGAGTGTTGTTGTATATGTGATGGTGAGGGGCATATGTGCCAGACACCGTGAGTGTACTGAGAGTGAGTGTATTTGACGATTTCACTGTAATGTTATTGAGTTGACAAGTATATTTGACATGTAGGCATAGGCATGTATTTTCCTCATGCTAAATGGTAAACATATGTTATTGACTTGACATGTATATCTGACATGTAGGCATAGAGATGTATTTTCCTCGTGCTAGATGATAACTGAAGTGTATTGCCTGTTGTTGTTAAGTTGGAAGTCACAATTCTCTTGATAAACTCATGTTTTAGTGACCTCGGTGGTAAGATTGTACTTTGACTGTCATACTTGCAAAACATGTCTAAATTTTCCGTAATTGTGAATGGGCTGAATATGATATCTTTGAGTTATTTAATTTTACTATCTTTATTGTATTTTGAGTTGTTATTGATTATTGGTGTTAGATACTGATCTTCTTCCCAACTCTCACTGTTTTCAGCATGAGGTTAGGTTTGTTATTTATTGAGTGCATGTGTTTGCTTGTACTCATGCTGTGCATGGCGGGAGCTGGCTTTGAAGATGTACCTGCTTTCCGGATGTAGCTATCACTTTTCCTTGGTAGTTTTAGATTCGTATTCTGTTTATTTATATTCCAATAGATATATTAATTATTTTCATATCAGCTTTGTAAATCTAAGTCTTAACAGCTCATCACTTGTACTACCAATCCTTGGGTTATGGCATAGAAATTCAGTTATTTCCCTTAATGAGTTCGCATTTATTTTCATTTGAATTGTGTAACTATTGTTTGGCTTACCTAGAGGGTTCGGTTAGGTGTCATCATGACTAGGTGAAATTTGGGTCGTAATAAGTTGGTATTAGCGCTCTAGGTTCATAGGTTTTTGGAGACATGAGTAAGTGTCTAGTAGAGTCTTGCAGATCCGTATGATGACGTTCATACCTATGTTCGAGAGGTTACAGGGCATGTAGGAAAACTTTCCATCTTTCTTTCCTTATCGTGCGACATTAATTCTGCTTGAAGTGTATCTCTTTCAATTCCTTCATCCACTCTTATGTTATGTTGAGCACTAGGTATTTACTGTGCATTGAGGGCTTGTAATGTCATGAACGAGGCATGAAATGTGTTCTCTGTATTGTGGAGGTAGGCCAGTCTTGAGGATTTGAGGCCAGGTTCAGACTGTAGCTTAGGCTCGATAGTTTATGTTGTGTGAGTATGTGCATTTGTACTCTTATGTCTGGTAGTGTCCCTATTGATGGTTCTATGAGCGATTGGGTAGATATATGATGAGTATTATGTGACTGCGGAATCTGCTTAGATGGTTTGGATTTTAAGGGAAAAATTCTACTTGGGATGCGAAAGGGCTATGAATGCTCGATTTCTGCCTTGATATGTTTTACGGCCTTGAGTTATTAGTATGTTAGGGATTTTTCAGTTGTTCAATTGTGAAATGAAGTAGATTTTTAAGTCTTGTTGATGAGTTCAGATTCGGGAGGATATAGCGATTACATAGTGGTTGTGACTATGATATGGCATAGAGAAATACCAGTTTGAGGCTAAGTAGATGTGCTATCTCCTATGGGATGTTCAGAAGTTGTATGATGATCCCTATGATATTTCTATGAAGAGTTTCCTTTCTACCAGTGGGATGTGCATGTGCTACAATTTGAGTTCGGATTGCTTGAGGAAGTTCGCACGACTGTCGCGAAGATCGATATGCGCTTAGCAGATGATTTGGGATCTTTTATGATTAGAGCTACATGAGCATATGAAGGATTTGGTTGAATTACAGTGCGGGATTATGGTTGTTATGGAGTAAGGGTATTATGAGTTATCGGATGTTATGTTCTACGGCTTCGAGCCAAGTAAGGGAGTCTGCTATTGATGATAAGATTGCATGGTCATGTCTTATGTTAGTTTTGGTCTAAGGCATAATTGTGGATCGGTTATGACTTAAAGAGGTTGATGTCGAGGATGACTCCAGTAAGGAAATTAGTGGATGCATGATGTGCTACATTTTATGAGCATATGGAAATCTTGGAATGGTTCGGGTTTATTATTTGTAGTGGACGTAGTGTGCAAGGAGAAGGGATTCACTCAATTGCTGGAAGGTGGGGGTTACTTCTTTAGATGATTGTGTGCTAATAGAGCACAAGTCATTCGGCTCGTTTTGGCAGTACATTGGAGATTAGAGCAGGGTGGATGACCCTCGAGAAAGTTCTAATGAGTTCAACATTCATATGTGGTATTTGAGATTTCCCAGATTTGTAAATGGCTATGATCTTAGATATGCACTATGTGGTATCGGGACTTGCAGTATTTCTGTATCATTATGGATTCTACGTTTCAGTATTAGAGAGGTTAAGGAAACAACTTCAAACTCACAGAAGGTCTCTTCAGAGTGGGCATTTTGGTTGTAGTACTATTGGGTTTTTAAGAGGGAATACTGTGGCTTATGGGCTTTAGGATGACGTGGTTTCATGCTAGGATCTCTTTTGGTGTGCTTTGGTTAAGGATTGTGGTGTACAGGCAAGGAGAAGTGTTAACTTGAAGGATAGTTAAGAGGAACTCAAAGAAATAGGTCAGCTTGGTAGTGGCTTGGATCAGCATAGTAATGGAAGTGATCGTTCTTTTGGTGTGGAAAGCTTTACCTGTGTTTTGTAGCAATACTCTTGGGTTTGGCGACCTGCTTGACTTAGTTAAGTTAGAGGGATTCAGTCCTGATGGCTTAGTTATGTGCTAGTGGGTTTCGATGAGTTTTCGATGATTTCAACCACGGCTTGGGACAGATGTTTTCTACATGCATAATGAGTTTGTTTCGTGTTGTGAGTTTCTCCTGGATGGGGTCAAGTGGAAGGTTCCTGGTTGATGGGGTGTCTATCCTACTTGTGATTCAATGATTGATAATAGGGTTCTCGTGTTTTCATATGATGGCATGATAGATGCGGTGCGACGTGTGAGATCGAGTTTTGCATGTACAAGGTTGCGGTTCAGATTTGAATGGAAGGTCATGAGTTCTAGACAGCATGGACTATTTCAAATATTTAAAAGAATGCTGGCACTATCTAGTATCACCTGAGAAGGGTGCACATTTAGAAGGAGCATTGTGTTTTGACTTGCGGATGCTTGACTGGTCTTACCGTAATCACCTTGTTGATCGACTGTGTTGTTCAGATGCTGCTATGTGGCACGGAAGAATTATGGAAGTATTTATCGTGAGATGATTGTGTATGAGGGATGTGTCGGTCATTTGAGTGGTGGAGTTGGGATCAGACATGGAGATTCTTGTATTATAGGGATTTGAAGACAAAGAAGGTTCTTAGAGGCAGATTGTTCCTTGGTTGTAGACAGTAAAGATATGTTAAGAGTTTGATGGTTAATTGTATGTGTTATGGTTAGGTTACTGTGGACTTTTGGAAGGAATTTTACCTACTTGTGGATGATTGGAGTTGATATGGAGGCCATTGGTAGGCTTAATGAGAACATGTATTCTATATTGGGTCAGATTTGTTCAGCATAGCTATTGTTGAGGGGTGTGTCATCGGTTAGAGTTGATCTTATTTGTGTTTTGAGATGTGCTAAGTGTGGATTTTAACCACTTAT
Source organism: Nicotiana obtusifolia (assembly GCA_002018475.1). Lineage (NCBI taxonomy): Eukaryota > Viridiplantae > Streptophyta > Magnoliopsida > Solanales > Solanaceae > Nicotiana > Nicotiana obtusifolia. Next base: position 29,794 of record MCJB01000259.1, on the reverse strand, counting down.
TAGTACCTTCTTTCTTTAGTTTTAGTCCAAAAGTGCTGATTTTTATCTCCAAATCTAATGAAGATGGTTGAATTGCATGTGTACTGGAGAATGCGAGCTCAATTACGAGTTATCACTCAAAGAAGTGATGATCCAGCTAAGATCATAATAGTGCGGTCCGCAGAATTTTATCGGCCCGCAAAAGCAAATGCAACCCGCCAAAGATGATATGCGACTGCAAAAGAGGAGCTAAAGCTCCAAAGACTTTTGGCAGAAGTGCGGTCCACAAACCAAAAAGTGCGGTCGCACTTGGTCCGCAAAACAGGTTCACACTGACAAGCCTAAAAGATCATAGAAGATGCAATCGAACAAAGTTTGGAGCCTCCTCAAAGTGCAGCCCACAACAAATTTAGTGTGGTCGCAGAAGCTGAAGTGCGACGCCACAAGCTAATGTGCTACTGCAAAACTCCTCCAACAGAAAAAACTCGCAGCAGTAACCCACCAAAGTGTGGACCGCAGATGTTAAAGTGCAGCCGCAGAACACTTCGAAGGGTATTTTTCTCAGGAATTTTGGAGCACTATACATGGCCGTGAAACACTTTTTTAGTGCATCTTTTTGTATTGTAGCAGCAACTGGTAGTTATTCTTAGCCATTTGGGAAAACTTTGAGCTACAATTTGAGAGGATCAATCTCTTTTCCCTTTTAATTTAGTTTTATGCCTTTAATTTCTTCTTCTTTTCATTTTTTTATGCCCATTGCTATGAGTAGCTAGATTTTATCTAGGGTTGTGATCCAACCCTAGTATGCAAAACTTATGGGTGTTTAATATTAATGCTTGCTATTGATTGGGACAATATTATTTAGCCTTGTTTATGATTTATATTTTGAATTAATGGTTACAAACATTGATTCATGCCTATTTGACTTTGTTCTTACTTGAGAAAGAGGAATTTAGTCTAGAAAAACTTGGCTAACAAGAAATTGAACTAGTTGATATATTGATTAGTTCAATTAAAGGATTTGAACTAGAGATAGGGACAATCTAACTTGGACTCATATTCAATTGTTTTAATTGCTACCCATTTGGACTTGAGAGAGCCAATTTGGGCTTAATCACTCTTTAACCAAGAGGTGTTGAGTGGGTACTTGTGTATTAGAGTCATAACAAACCCAGATCTATTAAACAAGCATAGATTTATTCTACCCATTAGGTTTACACCTAGGTTAAGGTTACAACCCTAGGCTATTCTCTATTTGATAAAACTTCAAAAATATTTCAATCATTACTTGTTCATTAGTTAGTTAAATTTCTTAGTAGTTTAATTTAGAAAAATTGTTACTCACTTTTGTTTGGAAGTTAAATCTAACGATTTCGAGTTTCTTTCTTATGTATTTACCTCAACACCCATTTTAAACTCTTTTGACCCTGACTCGCGTTGTATTTATTATTGTAATGACGGTTTCATATTCCTTTAATTGGGGTTTGAATTGGACGTGATCAATTTTTGGTGTCGTTGCTGGGGAGTTTACAGTGTTAGCTATATACTTGAGTTTGTTTCTTGAAGTATCTTCTTTTACTTTCGTTGATTCTAATATATTGAAGTGATTGTAGGTTCCAAATGGTGAACAACAAACTTGGAAACCTACCACTAGGAGAGGTGGACGGCGAAGAGGAACAACTTGATGAAATGCCACAAGCTCCACAACAAAACCGTCGAGGCCGTGAGCAACAAGACAATAGGCCTTTATCTCCCTCACCTCTACCACCTCTACAACCACAAGCGGCGCAACATCGGATTTTGCCCAATGAAGGGTATGCAAGTGCCATAGTCCCCCCTCGCAATAGGGCGGGAAACTTTCAAGTTACCAATGTGATGCTCACCTTGCTTGAGGAACGAGGCTATTTCACCAGGGCGCCAACTCAAAATGCTCATAAGCATTTGAAAGGTTTTGTGGATATGTGTTGGGGAACAAAAAAACAAATATTTCGGAAGATGCTTTGAGGTTAAGCATTTTTCCCTTCTCACTAAATGGTAAGGCTTTGGATTGGTTGGAATGCTTGCCTAATAATTCTATTCATACACGGGATGAATTGGCGATGAAGTTTATTTTGAATTTCTTCTCTCTCGGCACATGGCAATTCTACGGGATGAAATATTGGTTTGCAAGAAAGAGCCTAATGAACCTTTGCATGAAATTTGGGAGCGGTATCGGACAATGGTGAAGAAGTGCCCGAACAATGATATGGCCGACAATATGATTCAACAAACTTTCTGCCGTAGTATTAAAACAACGAAATCAATGCGTGGTCAATCAATTGGTCGGAGGCATTTCATGACAACACCTATGCGGAAGCATGTGACATTCTTGATGAGATGGTAGAAACTTCTTCGGCTTTGCAATCCCGAGCTAATGTGCCCCAATGTGATCCCAACATGATCTATCTTCATAAAGTATTTCAAGATCATGGGCAAGCTATTGCCGAATTGACTACTACCATAACTCAACTCACTAAGGCTCAACATCATCAAACTCAAGCTCCTAAGCAAGTCCATGCTATGGAAGGAATGAATGTCTTGGCCAACAAGAAGAGAACTAAAGGTCTAGAATTTCAATCCCGGGTGGAGAATTATGCACATGATAATGGTAGGTTTGATCAAGATGACTCTTATCAAGAGCAAGAGAAGAGGTAAGATTTGTGAACAATTACCAAGGGAAACAAAGAAATTTTCAAGGCTTCAATCAAAATCAATAGCGTTCTCAAAATAACCGAGGAAGTTGGGGTTCTAAACAATCAAGGGAATTGGCATAACATCAACAAACACCAAGGGAATTGAGAAGGCAACAATCAAGGAAATTGGGGAAATAATAATAATCATGCAAATCGAAGTTCGAGTTTTCAAAGACCCCTAATGTACCAACAATCAAGCAACCCACCTCCTTATCCTTCCCACGGTTCAAGTTCTTCAAGTAATAAAATGAATCATATTGAGAACATGTTCAAGCAAATGATGAAAAAGAATGCGGATTCATATGCACAACTTGCCTCATGTCACGCCCCGACCTCGGGGATTGCGACCGACGCTCAACCGAGATACCACGGCTAAGTAAGCCTTTACAATACCTTCTACCCAACTCACCCATGAATAAAGAGAAGAATAACACCAGTTCATTTGTATTATTAACAAGTCTTCAAAACAGTATATTGTACAATCATATGTAAAGTGGAACAGATGATACAATTACAACCTTTTTAATTTAACTTTCCCAAAAACGGATACAACCCACACTATGTCCGCGGAGCCTCTAACAGGAACAAAAGAGTGCTATGACAGTGCCGGCAACAAGGCCCCGTCTATATCTCAAAATGCTATATACAAAGGATAGAAGATACAAAATCTCAAAATGAAGTTGGGCTCACCAAATCAGTTGAGAAGAGGTGTGCTGTTATCACTGATTAATACCACCTTCTATGGAACCACCTGCATCCATTAAAGATGCAGCGCCCCCGATAAAAGGCACGTTAGTACATATGGAATAGTAGTAGTATGTAAAACTAAACACCCTCCCAATAGAATGAGCAACAGAAAATGGAGAATAAAACATGAAATCAATAAAAGACTCAAACAATATTAAGGTGTCAAGTTAAGGGAAAGGTAAATTTCAATCGGTTTCAGTGATTTAAGTTAGGAGATCTTTAGCACCGATACACCACCGTGTTTTAGCACAGAGTCTGATCTTTTCCCGACCGGCTAAGCTATCTCACCCCGAAACGTACACTCGCAATACCACCATGTGCGTGGCATGGCGTCCGATCTCAGCCCTATCGGCTAAGCCGTCTCACTACAATGCCGTGTGGATCGATGTCACATCACATCTCGTTAGCAAAAATGTCATCCCATTTAAGGGGAAAACATCTCAGCACACCAATCTCATCCCATATAAGGGGAAACAGTCTCATCACATTAGCACGGGGATTTACCCCTCAGTCACTCCTACACCGTCACGTGTAGTTTCGGGGTTAGGTTGTTCCGACCTACCCTTCCTCGGTGGCTAAACGATACTCCCAAAGCATTTATTATTTAAAAATATTTACCACTTAATTCATACTCTTTTACATGTCATTCATTTTATTGGCATCATTGGCCATAACGCAATATCATTCTTGGAACATTGGCTGTACTTTATAATTCAAGCTCACTATTCCACTTTTGATCATTACCATGGATAATCAACAACAATGCCTTTCAAATTAAGACTTTAAACACATACTTGAGCAAATTAGGGTCTTAGGCACATATGATCTCTTATACAATTTGATGTGATCACTTTCATTTGGACTAGACTTGAATACATTTTAATACATACTCATACTTTAAATACTCTCCCGAAGAATAGCACAATATGATAAGAACATTCTAGAACACATTTTGAACATATTCATATATATATATATATATATATACACACATACACGCACACACACATACATACATACACACATCATCAGACGCCAAACTTATTCAGAAAAGTCAATTCATAATGGACAACTTGGGACTTATAAGATCATCGTGGGAATTCAATTCTAAGAGAGGAGTTTAGCCAACATACCTTACCTCGAGCTTTTTAATTTACTATAAAGTTTCGGAGATCCTAGCCACTCCGACCTATTTAGAGATATAGCAAAATTGAACACAAATTAGGAAGGAGTTCATAGTTCCAGCTCACTTGAGCATTTTACCAAACACTAGGCGTGCATTAAGGTTTCAAGGTCCTCCTATGGTGGATTCTTTCACCCCACTACTCAAAGTTCACCCCAAAGAGCTCAAAAATCTCCCCACTACCCTAGATGAGACATGCATGTAAAATAAATAATCCCACACCCAAGAATTGCTTTACTAAAATGAATAATCCCTCCAAAAGTTGGGCAATTCTGCCTCACTCTGCGACCAGTCAGCGGTCCGAAGACCTGTTCTGCAGTGGCATAATGCGTCGCAGAACCTCCCTCCGGAAAATCACATGATGGTTCCAAGGTCGATGTGCAGCCCGCGAAACATTTTGCGAGTTCATAGTTCACCGCACAATATCATCCAAACTTGCCCAGTTTTTTGCTTCACTCTACGGCCATTCTGCGGCCCGCAGAGTGATTCTGCAGCCGCATGTGGGCCGCATAAATGTTCTTTTCTGCCAAAAATTTTCCTTTACTCCCCAGCACACTGTTCAACCCAAATAGTCTGTATCTCTACATTCGTCAACACATAAGCCTGCACCACGAAACCCCAAGTTTTTTTAGGCAAAATTTTTCGGGGCCTTACACCTCATGTACCATATCGATCCGTAATCTTGAAGTTCAAATGGGAAAATTTCTCAAGCTCTTAATACTCGTCCTAATAGTGAATTAACAAGTGATATGGTAGTGAACCTAAAGAGTGGTAAGAATACGGGGCATGCTATTGCGGTTATCACAAGAAGTGGAAGAGGTGAGAATGCACCCACCTCAAATGAAAAGCAACTTGTGGACGATGACCAAGTGATCCAAGAGGAGGAAATCTCTCAAAGTGATGTTCAAGTATTCGGATAGATATTGATGATAGTGTGGAGGAGACCCGAGATGAGGTGAACCCCTCTAGGGAATATATCATTGACATATCGGCTCCGGTAGTGCAAATGGCTAAGGCACCCTTGCCAAAGCCTCCGCCTCCTTACCTTAAAGGCTTGATAAGAAAAATGGTGAGGATCAATTTAAGAAGTTCATTCAAACAATGAAAAGTCTCTCTATTAATGTGCCATTAGTGGAAGCTTTGGAATAAATGCCCGGTTATGCTAAGTTTATGAAAGATCTTGTGACCAAGAAGAGGTCGATGAGCTTTGAACATTCAATATCACTCATAAAGTGAGTGCAATTGTTCATTCCATGGATCCTATGTTGGAGGATCCGGTGTTTTCACATTCCCTTGTACTATTGGAAGTGCCGATTTTTCAAAAGCTCTTTGTGATTTTGGGGCGAGTATCAATTTGATGCCCTATTTGTCGTTACAAACTTTGGGGATTGGGAAACCTATACCCACATCTATGAGGTTACAGATGTTCGATCGCATTATGAAGAGACCATTAGGAGTGATTGAGGATGTCTTGGTCCGAGATGAGCAATTTACTCTTTCGGCGGACTTTGTAATTCTAGGTTGTAAGGTTGATTGTAAAGTGCCTATCATTCTTGGGAGGCATTTCCTTGCTATGGGTAAGGATCTTTGTGATGTTGAAGCCAGAGAACTCACTTTTTGGGTTGGTGATGAACAAGTGATATTCCTTGTGTGCAAGTCCATGCATCAACCAACTAGCAATGAGGTGTGGTCTTTTGGGGACTTGGTGACTGATGTCATTTTTGATGATACTAGCACTACAATCAATGTCGGTGACATGTTGGAAGAAATTTTGCTCAACTTTGGCAATGATGAGATAGATGGTTTCATGGAGTGTGTGAATCCATTACAAGGGATGCGGTCTTACAACTATGTACCCCGAAAGTTGTCAATGGATCTTGAGAATAGGAAGACTCCTCCTACGAAGCCTTCAATTGAAGAGCCACCGACCTTGGACTTGAAGTCATTGCCACCTCACTTTTGGTATGAATTTCTTGGCCCTTGTTCTACTTTACCGGTTATTTTTTCCTCTTGTTTGACTAACATGCAAGTTGATTCAACATTGCCGGTCTTGCAAAAGAGGAAGAAAGCTATTGGATAGACTTTGGTGGATATTTGAGGTATAAGCCCCGCATTTTACATGCATAAGATCAAATTGGAGATGGTGATAAACCGTCCATTGAACATCAAAAAAGACTCAATGAAGCTATGCTAGAGGTGGCCAAAAAAAAGATTATCAAATGGTTGGATGGCGGGGTTGCCTACCCCATTTCCAATAGTACATGGACTTCTCCGGTCCAATGTGTCCCAAAGAAGGGTGGCGTGACGGTTGTCACCAATGATAAGAATGAGTTGATTCCTACAAGAACAGTCCCCAGTTGGAGAGTTTGTAAGGATTATCTTAAGCTCAACAAAGTCACAAGGAAGGATCACTTCCCTCTCCCTTTCATGGATCAAATGCTTGATTGGTTGGCCGGCCGTGCCTTCTATTGCTTCCTTGATGGTTACTTGGGCTACAACCAAATTCTTATTGCTCCGGAAGACCAAGAGAAAACCACATTTACATGTCCATATGGTACTTTTTCTTTCAAACAGATGCCTTTTGGATTGTGCAATGCGCCGACGACTTTTCAACAGTGTATGATGGTTATCTTCACGGACATAGTGGAAGACTACCTTGAGGTCTTTATGGATGACTTTTCGGTATTTGGAGATTCATTTGATGATTTCCTTGCTAATTTGGACAAGGTGTTGGCTAGATGTGAGGAAACATATCTGATACTTAATTGGTAGATATGTCATTTCATAGTTGAGGAAAGCATTGTCCTTGGCCATAAAATTTCATAGAATGGTATTGAAGTGGATAAAGAGAAGATTGAAGTTATTTCTAAGCTTCCACCCCCACCTCGATAAAGGGTGTGAGGAGTTTATTGGGCCATGCAGGATTCTACCAACGATTTATCAAAGATTTTTCTAAAGTGGTGAAGCCTTTGTGCAAACGAACTCCCGAGAAGGATGCCAAGTTCCATTTCAATAATTATTGTATGAGAGCTTTTGAACAATTGATGCTCAAGTTAACAACTACTCCTATCATTACATCTCCAAATTGGAGTTGTCGTTTGAGCTTATGTGTGATGCAAGTGATGTAGCAGTTGGGGCTGTTTTGGGGCAACGTATCAAACAAAGTTTTTTTATCCGGTCTAGTATGCTAGTAAGATCATGAATAATGTCCAAGTCAATCATACCGTTACGTATAAGGAGCTCATTTCTATTGTGTTTACTATTGAGAATTTCCACCCGTACTTGATGGGTGCCAAAGTTAAAGTCCACATGGATCATGCGGCGCTTCACTATGACATGAGAAAAAAAGGAATCCAAGGCCCATTTGATGAGAGGGGGTGATTTTGTTACAAGAGTTTGATATTGACATCCAAGACAAGAAGGGAAGTGAAAATCAAGTGGCAGACCACTTGTCTCGTTTGGAGGAGGAGGGAAGGCCACATGATGGCCTTAAAATCAATGACTCTTTCCCTGATGAGTAACCCTTGGCACTTTCAATGAAAGAGCTACCATGGTTCGCTGATTTGAAAATTTTCATTGTGAGTGGTATCATTTCGGATGGGTTCTCTTCAAACCAAAGAAAGAAGATAAAGCGGGACTGTCAAGACTACTATTGGAATGAACCATACCTTTTTCGGATTTGCACGGGTGGGTTAATTAGAAGATGTGCGCCAGAGGAGGAAAAAATTGATATTCTTAGGGCTTGTCATTCTTTGCCTATGGTGGTCATCATGGTGGAGCAAGAACGACGGCTAAAGTCCTAAGTTGTAGTTTATATTGCCCTACTCTCTACAAAGATGTAAATGAGTTGGTGAAAAAATGTGATGAATGTCAAAAGGCCGGTGGAATTTCAAAGAAACCTGAGATGCCCCTTACAACCATCTTGGAGATTGATATCTTTGATGTTTGGGGTATTGACTTTTTGGGTTCTTTCGTGAGTTCGTGTGGAAGAACCTATATTTTTGTCGTGATGGATTATGTTTCTAAATGGGTTGAAGCCGTTGCTTTACCCAATAATAAGGCTAGAGGTGTGGTGGCTTTCTTGAAGAGGAAATTTTCACAAGGTTTAGGACTCCGCAGTCAATCATAAGTGATGGAGGGTTGCATTTTTGCAACAAATCTTTGACACTTTACTTGGAAAATATGATGTCACTCACAAAGTGAAAAGTCCCTATTATCCACAATCAAGTGGTCAAGTGGAAGTTTCCAACCGTGCGATAAAGAGTCTTTTGTCCAAGACGGTGAATGCAAATCGGACGGATTGGTCTAAGAAACTTGATGATGCTCTATGGACATATAGAACGGCTTACAAAACATCTATCGAAATGTCTCCATGCTGATTGGTGCTAGAAAAAACTTGTCATCTTCCGGTGGAATTTGAGCTCAAGGCAATGTGGGCTTTGAAGAAATTGAATCTTGATTGGGATATAGCTGCTAATTTGCGGTTTGCACATTTGATGAATTGGATGATTCCGGTACCATGCATATGAGAGTTCATCCTTGTACAAAAAAAAGATGAAATATTTTCATGACAAGTATATTTGGAACAAGGAGTTCAAGGCAGGTGATCTGGTATTATTGTTCAACTCAAGGTGGAGAATGTTTCCCGGGAAGCTCAAGTCAAAGTGAAGTGGTCCATTTGAAATGTTTGTGGGACACTCTTTGGTGATTTGGACTTGAAAAACAAGAACAATGAAATATTTTAGGTCAATGGTCACCGGGTAAAGCACTACTTGGGAAAAGCTGGTGAAAGCAACGTGGTGGCAGTACTTTACTTCAATTGATTATGGTAGGACATTGCATCGTGGCACGACGTTAAATAAGACGTTTCTTGGGAGGCAACCCAAGTTCTTTTCATTTTTTTCTCTTTTAGTTAGATGATTTTTCTTGTTTTTAACTAGATTTGAAGTGTGTTGCAGTAATCAGAGTTATATCTTGAGATGATGGCTGAAGTTGTGCCCTGCATGGGAAAATGGGGACCACACTTTTATTAGTGTGGCAGCAGAATAGGGAATGCGGACCATAGAAAATTGCTCGTGGTCGCAGATTTTACTTGTGAACCGCATTTGCAAGAAGCTGCTAAGGTGCTAAATTGAAGGTCTTCTGAACTTTTCTCCCAACAGTGCGGAGCTAACTTTGCGAACTATTACAAATTTTGCAGTCGAAGAAGAGCAATCTTAGAGAAGTCACTGAAGCTAGGTTAATAGACATGCGGCCGCACTTGAAAAAGTATGGATCGCACAATTGCATGCTCTCCACCACATAGGTAACAGAGTGCGGACGGTATTTGGAATTTTTCGGCAGTACTCGCCCTCTTTCAACCTTAACCCCGTGTGAATATAAATAGATTAGTAGTCTCCTGTTTACACTTTTCACCACTTTCACTCTGAGACTCTACGAAAGAACTAGTGCTTGCACTGTTGATCACAAACAACCACGCACAATCCATTTGATCTTATTACACTAGCACAATATGGTGTGCATCACTTCAATATTGTTATTTTTCTTTTTGAATTTATTTTTACTTTTTAACTTCTTTTTAGGCCATTTGTGATTACATCCTTTATTTGTGTCTATGTGGGGTAGTTTAACATTGGGTATTTGTCAAAGCATGCTTAGATAGGGTTGGGCTTTCGATTATCATGCCTTTATCATGTTACCCAATAGTATTGAACGCAAAATTTCATAAACTAGGTAGAAATGACTTTCATCCATCACTGTTCTTGATTGTGCGGACCGTACAAGAAATTGTGCGGTTCGCAAATTTAAGATTTTGGTAACTTGTTTGATGAAGCTAATTGTGCGGCCGCATTGTATTTGTGCGGACCGCACTTGAATTTTTGCAGCCGTAAAGAGAGGTCTGCACTGTCCTTCAGAGAAATTCTTTTCTAGGACCTAAGTACTTTTACTCAACTGCAGACCTCAGTTGGATTTCTTTGGCCGCAGATGCAGGTCCCCACTGTTCATCAGAGACTTCTCTCGAGGACTTGAAACATCTGCGCAAGAGTGTAGCTGCACTTGAATTTGTGCGGATCGCACTTGGAATTGTGTGGACCACACTTGAACCCTATCCACTGCATGATACAAAATGGAAACCTTACTGCTTCTATGGTGTCCTCCAAGGCTAACAAGACTCTTAATGCTTTGCAACTTGTATATCAACTGACAACTCTCTTTGTGCATACATAGATAATGGTGCGATCAAGAGGAAAAGGAGAGTCATCCAAAGGAAGGGGTGACCAAAGGAAAGGCAGAGGCAGAGGTGCCATGCACCCAAGTGCACAAAAGGCAATATCCAAGAAAACAACTGCAGGCCGGAGGAGAGGTAGAAGCCTCTCAGAGTTAGATTCATATGTCTCGTCTAGGGAAGCCTCCGAAGGAAATTTTGTGTCTCTATTTGAAGAATACAGTGGGGAGCAGTTTCCGCCACATGGGCGGTCTGAGCCCCAAGTTGTGCCATTCACATCTGGAGCACCTTCCAAGGCACAACTAACACCAGTCAGGAGTTAAATGCCACTGCACAAGACTCTGATTCTGATAATGCCCCCAATTATTGGGGAACGATTGCAAAAGATAGCATACTTAGAACAAAGAAGAAGGTCGTCGGGGAAGATCGAGTATTGAGCCTTAATGCTTATTCAGCCTTCCAAATGTGGTGGAAGGAAAGATCCCTTACTCACGAAAGGCAATTCCTTACCAAGGATTTAGACAAGTACAATCCGACAGTCTTGGGGCAGTTTACAAAGAGGAAATGGTGGATGTAGTTCATTGAGAAGCGGGTGGATGTCAAGGAACTTCTCAGGGAATTCTACGCCGTGACGATGCACATTGTAAAAGGGACCAGGGTTACCAAACTGCGGAACCTAAAAGTAAAATTTGATCAGCGCACTTTGAATTCCTACCTCGGACTTGAGGATGTGGAGCCGAAGGAGTAGTTGACTAAGTTGGCTGAGAAGGGGAGGTCAGACCATGGCTCACAGAGATTCTTGCACCTGGGCCTACTCCCCCTTGGATAGGTTTCGGAGTGTCGATCCCCGCCAAACACTGAGTTTCGAGGTAAAGGGGTGGCAGACTATTGTGTGTACAGGACTTGATCCATGCCTGAATAAGAACAACTTGCCTCTGGTAAGAGAAGTGCTAGTAGCTTCTATCATGGCCGGGTACCCAATCAATGTGGATGCTTTGATGTCGTCCAGTATCACTTTGGTGGATCAGTAGAATAGCACCTCCTACCCCTACCCCAGTACCATCACGGAGTACTTGAAAGATTCCAAGGTGGAGTCCAGGTCATTTGATACGGCAGTCAAGCCAACCGCTCCCTTTGATCTGTACAAGTTGTAAGACCCAAGGAACCCGAAGTAGAGCAGTCAACCTTCCACCAATGCCAGAGTAGTTGTTCTTGAGCCACCATCATCCCCTGATCCATTGCCTACACTAGCTCTGAGGCCGGTGACTTTGCCTGCGGGCCCACCATCTGCTTTATGGGTTTCTCAGATGCTGGTGAGTCTCAACAACTGGATGAAGACAACTACTTCAAAGCTATGCATGATATCTAGTACAATTGTAGGGCAGACCTCTACACAGCCGGACCCTTCTGATATTGACATGAAGCTCACCAAGGTCTTGAACAACCAGAAGGTGATTATGAATATACTGGTACAACATGGTGCGGTGATTGAGTGTTGACCAAGCAGGTAAATAAGATGAGAAAGACACAGGCCAACAAGAAGTCAGTTGACTCACTTCGAGCTGAGGTGACTAGGATAGCTGAGTCCGACAACTTGTCGTTTGACATGTTGATGGACCCTACCCAACCTCACCCAGATCAGCCTTCTCATGAGGATCCCACTGCTCAGACTAAGGAGCCTTGCCTTGCATCCAGCACAGGTGCTGTGGTGCATGATATGTTCACCTCTCATGGAGCCCCCATAGAGGATGATGAAACTATTTAGTTAGTTGAGCTGGTTCGGACTGATCCTGCTGGTGATACCTTGATGACTGAGAACCCTTAGCGGTTTCTTCACCCCTCTCTACTATTTGATCTTATTTTTCTAAGCATTAGGGACAATGCTTTCTTTTATTTGGGGGGGTGGGGTGGGGTGAAGAATTTGAAATTAGATGATTGATATATTTGATGACACTGGATGTAATAATTGGATGATTTATTTTGTTTATCTTTAGTAGTTTGATACATTTAGTGTTAATCTATAATTTTGTTTGTTTTGGTAGTGGAAATATTATGTTTTTCCTTCTTTTTTTGATAATAAGACTTTGGTTTTCTTAATGCCACGGTTGTTTTCAAAGGTGGTTTCTTGTGTGAACCGAGTGGCTCTTCCCGAGGATAGATAGTGTGACAACTTTCTTAAGGAAATGAGTCTGTTTCATGTTTAGGTAATAGTAGTAGTAAGTAGTAACGAATAAAAGCCCTGATCAAGGGAGTCTATGAAAATGAGTTATTTATGTTTCATGTAGCACCAACATACTTAACTACATTCTTATGGTTTGAAACAAGGTTTTTGAAAGAAGTAACTCTAGTAAAAGTGACTTTGAGGTTTTTGAGTTGTCTTTGATAATCATTAGGTGGTTGAGTGGACCATAGAGATCATTAACTTGACTGTGATTGTTGTCGGTTTTAGACTCTATCCTCTTTTATGGTCTAGTTGCATGAGAGTGAGATGATCTTTTGTTGCCAGTCCAAGTACTTGAGCGAATAGTCTAGAACTTGCCCCGAATGTGCTTCAAGGCAAAATTTTAAGTTTTCTTGGTTTGAAATATGATTGTAGGCTTTCCTTGGATCGTTTGAGCTTTCAATTACCACCCTAAGATCGTTATCCCTAGTCTACCCCATTGAGCCTTTAGCCTTTCTCTGTTTATAACCATGCTACAAGCCCCTACCCATTTTGAACACGATCTCCTCTTGGCAGCCGAACCCTCCTAAGCACTTATATGTAGTAAGTGGCTCAAAACCTAAGATTGGGGGGAAAGTTGAGAAATCTAAAGAGGTATCTAGGCATTAAAAAAAGAGAAAAGGAATGATCTCCATGAAATAGAAAGTAAGAAAAGGCAAAAAAAAGAAGTCTAAAAAGGGGACAAAAAGGAGATTGATGAAATTAAGTGTGGCAAGTACATCTAATATAAACATCAAGGGAGAAAAAGAATGATATTGTAAATTAATAGTGATGGTAAGTCTCTCTAGCCTCCAAAAAGAAGAAACTCCTCTAAAGATTTGACAAGTGTGAGCCAAGAAATGAGATGTTAAGTGCTTAAGGAAGGGTGTAACCACTTGTATCCCATATAGTATCCTATCTCGAACCAAAAGCCTTCATTACAACCCGAAAGAAGTCCTATTTGATTTCGAACCGAGCATACTTACATTAGTGGAGATTTACATGAGGGGCAAGTCTATGGTACTTGAAACTTAATTTGTGACATTCATTTGTGAGAGAAGAGTGAAATCTTTGTTGCTCTAGAACTTGAGTGTTGAAACTTGAAGTGAGCATTGCAAATGGAAGGTAGATGAGGAAGAGCTTAGAGTCCACCATGATTTATATGAAGAAAAAGAATCTTGATGAATGAAGTCATTTCTTTAGGTTCAAAATGTCACACTAGAATTACATGCAAGTTACACCTTTTTGAAAACTTTGACACCTTGTTTAGAATGCATGAGTATTGTGGGTAATTGTTGGTTCCAACTGCGTTTAAATGACTTGTAGGTGATTCCTTGAATTGATCATTCACCAAGGGAAGGAGGGTAATCTAGTTACTTGAGGACAAGCAAAGGCTTAAGTTTGAGAGAGTTGATAAGTGTTGATTTTAACCACTTATTAGTATCTTATTTAGTCCAAAAGTGCTGATTTTTGTCTCCAAATCTAAAGAAGATAGGTGTGCTAGAGAATGTGAGCTCAATGAAGAATTATAACTCAAGAAGAGATGATCCATCTAAGACCAGAATAATACGGTCCACAGAATTTTATCTGCGTCTGTAAAACCAAATGCGGCCCGCAAACGAAGACATGTGGCCGCAAAAGAGGAGCTGAAGCTTCAAGGATTTTTGGCAGAAGTGCGATCTGCAAACCGAAAAGTGCGGTCGCACTTGGACTGCAAAATAGGTTCACACTGACAAGCCTGAAGATCACAGAAGATGCAATCGAACAAAGTCTAGAGCCTCCTCGAAGTGCGGCCCACAGCAATTTAGTGCGGATGCAAAAGCTGAAGTACGGCTGCAGAACTCCTCCAACAGAAAAAACTCGCAGCAGTAACCCACCAAAGTGTGGATCGCAGATGTTAAAGTGCTGCCGCAAAACCCTTCGAAGGGTGTTTTTCTCAGGAATTTTGGAGCACTATACATAGATATGAAACACTTTTTTAGGGCGTCTTTTTGTATTGGTGCAGCAACTGGTAGTTATTCTTAGCCATTTGGGAAAACTTTGAGCTACAATTTGAGAGGATCAATCTCTTTTCCATTTTAATTTAGTTTTATGGCTTTAATTTCTTCTTCTTTTCATTTTTCTATGCCCATTGCTATGAGTAGCTAGATTTTATCTAGGGTTGTGATCCAACCCTAGTATGAAAAACTTATGGGTGTTTAATATTAATGCTTGCTATTGATTGGGACAATGTTATTTAGCCTTGTTTATGCTTTATATTTTGAATCAATGGTTACAAACATTGATTCATGCCTATTTGACTTTGTTCTTACTCGAGAAAGAGGAATTTAGTCTAGAAAAACTTGGCTAATAAGAAATTAAACTAGTTAAAATATTGATTAGTTCAATTAAAGGATTTGAACTAGAGATAGGGATAATCTAACTTGGACTCATATTCAATTGTTTTGATTGCTACCCATTTGGATTTGAGAGAGCCAATTTGGGCTTAATCACTCATTAACCAAGAGGTGTTGAATGGGTACTTGTGTATTAGAGTCATAACAAACCCAGATCTATCAAACAGGCATAGATTTATTCTACCAATTAGGTTTACACCTAGGTTAAGATTACAACCCTAGGCTATTCTCTATTTGATAAAACTTCAAAAATATTTCAATCATTACTTGTTTATTAGTTAGTTAAATTTCTAGTAGTTTAATTTAGAAAAATTGTTACTCACTTTTGTTTGGAGGCTAAATCTAGTGATTTTGAGTTTCTTTCTTATGTATTACCTCAACACCCATTTTAAACTCTTTTGACCCCGACTCGCGTTGTGTTTATTATTGTAATGACATTTTCGTATTCCTCTAATTGGGGTGTGAATTGGACGTGATCAATATGTTCCATGTGTTACTTTCCTATTCTACAATGGATTGTGAGACTGCTGACTATTTACACGCAAGGTGCAGTTCTGTTTGGGCCGTGTGGAGGAATTCGAGCGAGATGGTTCTTGGGGTGTTGAACAATGGATTGCGCCTTGGTAATGGTCTTCCTATTTGTGGTATATTGTGCTATTTGTTTTTCCATGGTTATGGTCATGCACTTCGCGCGTTTTTTGTTGATATTCATATGGTTGTTATATGTGAGCATCACGGCTCAAGGTATTCCATATGGACCAGAGTTTGGATTGGGACATACATCGCAGCAAAGTTATGTTGGAATATGACACTTTGTGTTTATTTCGTGCGTTTTGGTTCTCATATGTATCGAGGGTTCATAGCATTGTGCCTTGTGGTTAAATCTATTGAGCTTGCGGGACGATTCTCTCAATTAATTCTCTTTCAATCATTGGGTACATTCAAGTTGTTGCTTGTTTGGTGCACAGATTGTACTGGTGTGGCATGTCAGTCGAGCATCTTGTACTGAATAAGATGAGGTTATTGGACCTGGAATGAATGCTATTGAATTTGATTAAAGAATATTGAGAAGAATAACGTCATTAGTCGACTTAGAATTTGGCAATAGTTTATATCGGGCGAGAGAACTCTAAGAGTTGTTGATCTGATGTGCAGTTGTGAGTTTTTATGTGTTTATTCTATCATTGGCAGTGCACGAAGATTTAGAACAAGGTATTATTTGATATAAGGTCTGTTACCGGTACCGGATTTGTTATTGAGCAGCTATTATGGTCGGAAGTTATTGCTATGAGTATCTGAGTTATGCGGTATACCATGAGATTATATCTTGGGTTATGGTTATGTCTTGATACATCTTTTTCAAACTTGTATAGTGTATAGATACGAGATTCAAGTCTTATGAAGAATTTCGGATGTTGGTGTTGGGTTTTAAGGTTTATGGACTAAGGTTAAAGAAAGGATCTTTAGTTAGGTGTGTTGTCGAGATTATGTGGATTGAGGACGTGGGATGGTGAGTTCATTCAATGATTTGATGACTTCGGAACAGTTCTTGGCATGTTCGAGGACAAACATTTGTTTAAGAGGGGGAGAATGTAATTGCTAGACCGGTTGTTTTTGTGTAGAGCCAGGTATTGGAGATATCAGACTCGGGCAGAGTTAGCTTATTGATCGTGAGAATTCAAGGTAGAGCTGCTTGGTCGTCGTAGTCCCTTGGATTCCTTTCCTTTCATTGTACTGTCAACTTATCATTTGAACAATATTGTATTTCGATCTTTGAGATCTTTCCATGTATTAGAGTAGGGTTCGTGACTCTGCATTACCTAGTCTTGGGAGGTTGTTATCATTATTGCCACGTAGGCTTATTTCATTTTTGTTTCGGTATTCATATTAAACTCTATTTCAAATTATCATTGTTAAAACTGGCTTAATCGTTGTTAGTAATCGGCTTACCTAGTCTTAGAGACTAGGTGCCATCATGACGCTTCTGGTGGGATTTTGGGTCATGATAGTGACTTAGTTGAGTTAGAGGGATTTGGTCTTGATGTCTTAGTTTTGTGCTAATGGGTTTCAATGAGTTTTCGATCATTTCAAGCACGACTTGGGATAGATATTTTCTACAGGCATGGGGAGTTTGTTGCGTGTTATGAGTTTCTCCTAGATGGGGTCAAGTTGTAGGTTCCTGGTTGATGGGGTGTATATCCTACTTGTGATTCAGAAATTGATAAATCGTGTTTTCATATGATGGCATGATAGATGTGGTGCAATGGTGAGATCGAGGTTTGCATGTACAAGGTTGCGGTTTAGATTTGAATGGAAAGCCATGAATTCTAGAAAGCATGGACGGTTTTAGATATTTAGAAGAATGATGTCACTATCTAGTATCACCTGAGAATGGTGCGCATTTCAGAAGGAGCATTGTGTTTTGACTTGCGGGTGCTTGACTAGTCTTACCATCATCTCTTGGTTGATCGACTATGATGTTCAGATTCTGCTATATGGCACAGAAGAATTATGGAAGTATTTCTCGTGAGATGATTATGTATGAGGGATGTGTCGGTCATTTGAGTGATAGAGTTGGGATCGGACATGGAGATTCTTGTATTATAGGGATTTGAAGACTAAGAGGGTTCTTAGAGGAATATTGTTCCTTGGTTGCAGACGGTAAAGATATGTTAAGAGTTTGATGGCTGATTGTATGTGTTATGGTTAGGCTACTGTGGACCTTTGGAAGGTATTTTACCTATTCATGCATGATCGGAGTTGATTTTAAGGCCACCGGTAGGCCTAATAAGAATGTGTATTCTACATCGGGTCGAATTTGTTTACTTAGCACAACTATTACTGAGGGGCGTGCCATGAGTTAAAGTTGATCTTATTCGTATTCTGATATGTTCCATATATTACTCTCCTATGCTACAATGGGTTGTGAGACTATTGACTATTTACACACATGATGAGTTTGTGTTTGGGCCTTGTGCCGGAATTCGAGCGAGATGGCTCTTGGGATGTTGAATGTGATTGCGCCTTGGTTATGGTCTTCCTGTTTGTGGTATATTGTGCTCTCCATTTTTCCATGGTTATGCTCATGCACTTTGCATGTTTGTTGTTGATATGCATATGGTTGTTGATCGTGAGCATCATGGCTCAAGGTATTCCATGTGGACCGGTGTTTGGATTGGGTCACGTATCGCAGTAGAGTTATGTTGGGATATGATCCTTTGTGTTTATTTCATGCATTTTGGTTCTCCTATGTGTGATGGGTTCATAGCACCGTACCTTGTGGTGATATCTATTGAGCTTGTAGGATGGTACTCTCAATTGATTCTTTTTCCATCACTGGGTATATTCTATTTGTTGCTTATCTGGTGCACAGATTGCACGGTATGTAGCTTGAGGTGGTGCTAGTGTGGCGTGTCGGTCGAACAGCTTGTACTGAATGAGATGAGGTTATTGGACCTGGAATGAATGCTATCTTTTTTTTAAAAAAAAATCCACTAGGCAGGTTGCCCAGGGTTGATTTTCATAAATACAACATAAAGTACAGTAATAAAGAGGGACATAAACCTTACCTCCTAGAAAATAATGTGTACACTCTTGGTCATCAAAGCATAACGACCAAGTATGCTTGAAAAACTATGATAAGTTAGACCTATGGTGATGCAATGATTGTCTATCTAATAATATCGATAGACAATCATATGTACAAAAATAGTGTGAAGTGAATCTAGGTCAACTATACAAAAAAGTACATATTTTCCTAAATCTACTAAATAAGTGGGTTGAAATAGTATCCTCCATGTACAATAGGATCTATTTCTAACAAAAGGTGGGAATCTTCTAAGTAGTGTGTCAGATAGTAAGTAGTAGCAATCTTCAACTTTGCTTCGGCATTGATAGCAAAGAAAGCAGAATTGAAGATGGCTAGCAAAAAGGTGCCCTGTGGCTGGACAGTAGTACTGGCATTGTCTAGTGCATATGATAGAAAGTTGAGTTGTCTTCATCTTCCAATGAGTGCTGTTAGTAGTATGCTGAGCAGTGTTTTGGTGATAAAGTCTAGTGAATGACCATTACAGGTAAGGTAGGTTTGTGCCCCTAAGTTCTTCCTACACTGGAGACTGCTGGTGATTTCTGCTGCTGTAATGGCGGTTGCTTCTAAGGTTGTTGGATTCCTTAGATTCCTCATTTGTATCTGTGTGTTGCTTATGCTGAGTTCCTGTATTTTGTGTTGTTGTAGCTTGTACCTTGTGTTGTGCTTGTATAACTTGTAGTTGTTGCTGAGATGATGAGTGTCTGTCTACCTTGCTGTTGTTGCTGCTGTTGCTACTACTGCTGCTGTTGTTGTTGTTGCTGCTGCTGTTGTTGCTGCTGTTGTGAAGCTGTGTGTTACCTGTCTGGTGCTTGTAGAGGTGTTCCATCTTCCAGTGAGTGCTGTGGATAGTGAGATGGTGAGTGTTCTGCTAAGGAGGTCTGATGGACAGGTACTGCAGGTAAGGTAAGTTTGTTTCCCTAAGGTTATCCTGCAGTGGTGACTGTTGTTGATGTCTGCTGCTGCAATGTTGAATGCTGCTGAGGTGGTGACTGAGCTTTTGGTTTGCTATTCCTTTGTGGTTGTATGTAATCTTATTGTAGCTGTAATGGTTGATGGGGTAAGCTAGTGTACTACATGAGATGTTTAATGGATGTAGCTCCTTCTGCCTCAATATAGATATGACTGTCTTAGTTGATGTGCTTCTGAGGCTGTTGCATTCCCTAGGTTCTTCATGTGTATTTGTGTGCTGCTTCTGCTGTGTTTCTATAGCTTGTAGCTTCTGCTGTGTTTCTGTGGCTTGTAATCTCTGTTAAGGTGATGAATGGCTGTCCATCTTGCTGCTGTTGCTGGTGTTGCTGTTGCTGCTGGTGCTGGTGTGCGGCTATGTGTTAGCTGTGTGGTGTTTGTGGAGGTACTGCATTGTGTTGGTCCAGTAATAAAAGGTATGGAGGAGGGGCAAGGGTGATTGCTGCAATTGCAATAGAATGAGCACTAGAAGTGCTGATACCTCACATTGCAATTGTGGCAATAACCTGGAGTATAGATTGACTGCTTAAAGTGTATGTGGATTTGTTGCATTTGTGAGCTAGTGTGGATCCTGTATGTAAAGAGAAGGAAGTTGGTCCAGGATAGAATCTGCAGCTGCAATGGAATGAGCACTGATAGTGCTAATACCGTATATTGCCTTTGCAGTACTATCCTGGTCCAATCTAAATTGCTAGAATTGTTAGGACTGGTTATATGGTATGTGACTTGCATTGTCTGTTGAGCAGATGATTGTCTATGTTGTGGGTTGCTTCTGTGTGATTGTGTGATATATGGCTGTATCTGTATGTGTTGTTTGTGGTATTTGGTAGATCTCTCTCTCTCTGAATGGCTGCTATTGTGGCTGGATATCATGATGGTCTTGCACAGTTGCTGCAGTTGTGAAGTTGTAGAGATCATATGGTGAAGGGTGATGAGGAAGGTCCAAGAAGATTGTTGTAGGTGCAATAAGATGAGCACTAGAAGTGCTGATACCACACATTGCACTTGCATCAATATACTAGACCAATCCTGATTCCCTGCAATGTTGAGAAGGATGTTGGTTTCAGTGGTATCTGTGGTGGTTTTGTTTTCTTTCTTGGACTTCTTTTTCTGAATTCTGGGGCTGCTGGTGCTTTGAGAATGTTTTTCTTGTTGTTGGAGTATCCATTGGTGTATCATTGGACTGGACCATTCATGCTTACCTGCAATATACTGCAAAAACACAAAGAACATAAAAAGTGTTAGTACAGAGTATGCCGTGTTCCATGAGTGTTCCTGCTTGATATTTTCTCTGTTGATCTTTCTGTGTTCTTGGGAGATGGTGGTTTGAATTACAGGTATTGATTTCTTGCACATGCTCTTACTATTCATTTCCATCAGAATTGGCAGGGAGTAACTATGGTGGAAAGTTGATCTTTTTAGCTCTCCTATGTCTGAAAGTTGGTGTGGCTTTGAGGTCAAGGTATATCTGTCCTCTTATTTGTGCAGGCAGGTCTAATTGTTATTGTAATGTGTCATTGAACTTAGATCATGACTCAATTTTGAGAGGGCATCAGCTGAACAGTTAGCTTCTCTAAAGGCATGTGAGTATTGCAAATCATTACGTTGCTGTTTCAGATTGTTGATCTTCTGTATCAGCATGCATAAGGTCCATGGTGAGACAGCTTTGCCAGTTAGCCACTGAATGAGTATTTGAGAGTCAGTTTCAAGATGAATTTTAGTGTAGCCATTTTCAATACACCATTTGATACCAATGTAGGCTGCTTCAACTTCTGCTAGGTTATTGGTACCTTCTCCCAAGGGGCTTGAGATTGCATGGATGAATTTCCCTTCTTGATCTCTAACAATGATTCCAGCTCCAATTTTCCCAGGATTGCTCAAAGCACTGCCATCTGTATTCACTTTAACAAAGCCCATGAGTTGTTTAAGCCAAGTGACTTGCTGTACAGTAGTATGGTGTTTCAGCATCTCTATGGCAGGGTAATCTCAGACCAATTAACTGGCCATTTGATGTTGCCATAAGATGCTTAAGCAATAATGTAAGATCAGAGTAGATGGAGTACAATACTCTTGTTACAGATGATGATTTTCCCCCATATTTAGCAGCACATATGTTTTTCCAAAGGTTCCAACATATTATAATTGGCATTGTGTCTAAAAACAGCTTTGTATTTCATTGTCCCTTTTTTGGATCCACCATTTCATTAAAGTCATTCTTAATTGTAGTATGTATCTTTGGATGCCCACTGGTGCATTGAAATGTTTCCAGATGAATCTGACAAACTAACCAGTGCTAAAAATGTGATCCATTGTCTCAGCCCCTGGTTTAATACAGCAAACACATTTGTAACAGTAGGAGGTCCAAATTTAGCTACTCTATCATCTGTAGGAAACTTATTTCTCAGAGCTCTCCATAAGCAAAAGGACCATTTAAAGGGGATTTTCCTATGCCAAGTCATTTTATTGGTGAAAAGGACTTGCTTCTTTTCTCCCAGGACAGACCATGCTGATGCACAAGAAAATTCACCTGAGGCATTAAGTTTCCATACTGCTCTATCAGGGAGATAGGGATTGTGATGAATCTGTGTTTGTATGATGTGAGGTATCATGTTCATGGGTGCTATTTGGTTTAGCTTCTGGATGTCCCATTGTCCATTATTCCAAAGTTGTGAAACTTTTATGTTGCAGGTCTACCACCATCTTGCTTGAAACTAGCTAAGTGTCCAATGCCAAGCCAATTGTCCCACCAGAATCTACAGTTCCCTGAATGTAATCTCAGTAGATATGGTTGTTAGCTGTTTTCTTGTTGCTCACATCTTTCTCCATGCTTGGGATTGCCCAAAATTCCATTTTTGGATATAGGATGTGATTTTTTGCAATATTTGGCAAGAAGAAACTGGCTCCATAAGGTTTGTTTTGTTCTAAACCACCACCACTGTTTATATTCCATGGGTTTACAAATTTCATGTATGGATCTTAAACCTATACCAACTTCTTCCATATGATAGGACAGTTTGTGCCATGAAGCCCAGTGGTATTTGTTTCTTTCTTTGTTCATACCCCAGAAGAAATTTGCATCCATCTTTTCAATTTGCTTTAGGATAGTCTTTAGTGGAGAAAAAACTGATAAAAGATGTATGGGAAGTGATTGAAGGACATGTTTGATCAAGGTTAATCTACCTCCATATGATAGCAGTATACCTTGGAATGAATGTTATCAGATTTGATTAAGGTATGTTGAGCAGAATAACGTCATTCGTCGGCTCAAAATTGGGCAATAGTTCTTATCGGGCATGAGAACTCCATGACTTGTTGATCTGATGTGTGGTTGTGAATTTCTGCGTGTTTATTCCATCATTGGCAGTGTATGAAGTTTTAGAACAAGGTTTTATTTAATATGAGGTTTGTTACCGGCACCGGGTTTGTTATTGAGCAGCTATTATGGTTGAAACTCATTACTATGAGTATCTGAGTTATGCGGTATACCATGTGATTATATCTTGGGTTATGGTTTTGGCTTGATATAGCTTGTGCAGACTTACACAATGTATAGATATGAGATTCGGGTCTTATGATGAATTTCAGATGTTGGGGATCGGGTTCTAAGGTTTATGGACTAAGGTTGAAGAAAAGATCTTCAATTAGGTGTGTTGTCGGGCTTATGTGGATTGAGGACGTGGGATCTCCCATGGTTATGTGTATGGTGAGGTTATATTGTGATTTGACAACTTTGTAACGATTCTTGGCACATTCGAGGATGAACTATGTTTAAGTGGGAGAGAATGTAATGACCCGACCGGTCATTTTGGGCATTTGCAATCCGTTTGGTGGTTTGAAGTCATGGGTAGCTTCATATGGTGTATTATGACTTGCATGTATTATCGATTTTGGTTTTCGAGTGATACGAGATTTATTTGAAAGAATGATTCTCATTTTAGAAGTTTTAAGTTGGACGAATTGACCAAGTTTTACTTTTGTGTAATTAACCTCGGATCGAAGTTTTGATGGTTCTGTTAGGTCTAGATGGTGAATTTGGACTTGGGCGTATACCCAGATTTACATTTGGATGTTTCTAGAAGGTTTTTGCTTGAATTGGAGAAAGTTGGCAATTCAAAGGTTTGGAAGTTTATAGGTTTGACTGGGAGTTGTTTTCGATGTTATCGGGTTCGTATAGTTGTTTCAGGAGTTGGAATATGTTCATTATGTCATTTGGAACTTATGTACAAAATTTGAAGTGATTCCGAGTTATTTAGGCGTGTTCGGTGTAAGTTTGGAATTTGGGAATTTGAAATAGTTCATTAAGCTTGATTTGAGATGCAATTCATGATTTTGATGTTATTATGCGGGATTTGAGATCTCGAGTAGGTTCATGTTATGTTCTAGGACTTATTGGTATGTTCAGACGGGGTCTCGAGGTGCTTAGGTGAGTTTCAGATGAGTTTCGGATTATTGTGGTCTTTATGGAAGTTTCTGGTTTTGGTTTTCTGCCCTGCACAGGTGTGGTTGCAGGTGCGGATCCTCTTATGCCGAGTAAGGCTCGAATCTACGAAAAGGAGGTGCCTAGGGGAGATCACATTTCCTCAGATTTTTGCCGCAGATGCGAAGTCGCACCTACGGGTGGGTGTGCGTACCTGGGAAGGTTCGCAGGATAGATGAATTTCGCTTTTGCGCTTGTGGAACCGTACCTGTGGAGCTGCAAATGCGGCTGGTTTGTCGCTAATGCGATGGATGGCATGTAAAAGGCACTCGCAGATGCGAGATTTGTTCCGCAGAAGCAGAGTCGCATATGCGACAGTTTGACCGCAAATGCGGAGCCTGGACAGATCTTATTTATTTCGAGGGTTGAGTTCTTTTATCACATTTTGAGATTTGGAGCTCGGATTTGTGCGATTCATGAGAAGATTTTCACGACTTGGATTGGGGTAAGTATCTTTGACTCGGATTTGATTATTTTACATAATTCCA
The DNA here is from genome assembly GCA_002018475.1 of Nicotiana obtusifolia. Taxonomy (NCBI): domain Eukaryota; kingdom Viridiplantae; phylum Streptophyta; class Magnoliopsida; order Solanales; family Solanaceae; genus Nicotiana; species Nicotiana obtusifolia. Next base: position 4,811 of record MCJB01000259.1, on the reverse strand, counting down.
TATTTGATTCTAGCATTTGATTGATGAATCAAAATTTTTTTGAGCATTTTGTCTAATCTTTTTTAAAGTAAATAATTAGATTTTGAACATCAATTCGTAGTCGTATTTGAGTGAAACTAGTATGATTGGACTTGTATTTGAATGGTTTATCAGAATTTGTGAGTTTTGTCAGGTTCCGAGGTGCGGACCCGGGTTGACTTGTTGATTGACTTTGAGTATTTGATTAAATATTCGGCCTTTATCGTTTGGTTTTGTTTTTATGGCATTTTTTGATGTTTTTGAGTTACTTTTCGTTAATTTTGAGTCGTTCGGAGGTCGATTCACGTGGGATAGCATTTTTAGAGTATTGTTTTGGCTTGTTTGAGGGTAAGTAACATATCTAAGCTTGGTTTGAGGGTAATTATCCATGTGAACTTTGATACTTGAGATGTGTTGGGGTGACGCACGTGCTAGGTGATGGGCGTGTGTGCGTACACCGAGTTATTCATGAGACAAGTAGATTTTGGACTACTATAAGACTTGAGTGCTTTCATGCCTCATTTTATTCGTATTTTTCTACTTGTATGATTATTTGAGCTATGATTCATGTTAGAAAGCATGTCTAGGCTACATGCTTAATTGTTTGAGACATGATAGAGCTATTTTTATTTTTCTAGCTGTTTGCCATGATTGTAGTCATATTCTTAGTCATAATTCTTCACCTGCTGTTATTCTCAGTCTCTTCACATTATTTATATGTCATATCATATGATGTTATTCTGTTCTATATGGGATACTATTTGGGCTGAGTTCCATGAGATGTGAGCCATTGAGACCTGAGCGGTTAATGACTGATGTGAGCCATAGAGCCGTGTTGTGAGTTATGTTGGATCTGGTTGCACGCAACAACAAATTGATATATGGATGGGGTTGCACACTGCAACGGATTGATTTTTGGATCAGGTTGCACGTCGCAACTGTTACATTGATTATTGATTAGTGCTTGGGCCTGAATCCGCCCCTCCAGAGTTTGACGAGACCCCATGTTAAGTTTTGGAGCCAAGCAAGTTGCAAATAAAGGTCGGCGAAAGTTATCATAAATTTCTCTAATAAATTTTCTAAACTTTAGGTCAAATGTATCAGACCATTTTTCCCAATATATAGAGATTTATGGGACCCACGACCTACCGAATCGAAGGTCTACGCGTCTAGTTTGCAACCAAAATAACCTCACATCAAACCGACATCGGAGTAAAAAGTTATGATCATTTTACTGCAGACTATCCGGGCTGAAACCGGGTCGCGAACCGGGTCGGGTCAAGCAAGTTGTATAAGTCGGCAAGTTCGACTTTTTAGACCTAAAAACAGTTCACTTTCTTCTAAAATAGTAAGCAAGCTTAAGAGAAGGGTCCATGATGTCCTTGAGCGATTAAGGTGCGTTTTTAACGATTTCTACCATTGAAATTTGCCCCCGTGCCTAGAAACGTAATCTCTACGCTTTGCAATCGTTTCCCCCTTCTATTAGCTATGTTTGGAGCTATTCTTAGAAGATAGGAATTTGATATCCTTGCTGGTTTTTTAGGTTTTATGCTTGGTTTTGCAAGGTAATCATCTTGGAACTCTTTTATGATCGTTTTTACAAAGTTCTACGGACGTTTCGTCGAGTTAGGGTTATATGGCAAAGCTGCCGATTTAAACTCAATTATGAACTATTTATAGGTGCGTATAACCTGCATATATATAGTGTTTGCGAAGTTTAGGACGTAAGGAACAACTTCTGTGAAGGAATTACAAGCATTCGGACGTTCATTGGAAAGGTATGTTAAGGCTAAGCTCCGTCCTTCTTTTTAGCACGAATTCTGGGAAATTCCTAAGACATCAAATGTGGTATTGTACTATTTTATTGTTAGAAAGACCTTTGTGAAAGGCATTGGGATTGTATCTGGAGTATTTTCATGATGCTATTATGTTGATATTACACTCATTCGGTTAAATAGGGTATTCGACATCTATATATGTCATTTTGTCGGCTTCCTTTACTATATGTCTAGATATATGAATTCTTATTCATCTTTGGGTTGTGTGACTAAATAAAAAAATATCTAAAGGTCGAGTTAAGTTTTCAAGCTTATTGAAAAGAAAAGAAAAGCATACAAGGTTCCACGAAACAATTGTATGCGATACGAATGTGATTATGAGATCATGAGAATAAGAGTACCTATGAGCCAAGATTGGCTAAGTTCTTGTTATGGCCTACTATGTGCATACAAAGTTCATATCATACATAGCATATTATGCATGGACTCCGAGCTATAATCGTAGGTAAGGGGCCTATTCGCCCGAAAAACTATATATATTGTACAGATGGCCACATGTTGGCAATATGATACCGGTCAGCTACCGGAAGAGACCGCCATTGCTAGCATTTGGTTGGGTATGTCATGAATTTGCATTACTATATATGTATTCACGACATACGATTACACGAACATACCATGCATATTTGATTACTATGAAGTAGGATGTCGGCCATGGAGGCTATCAGAGTTTCAGTGTCAAGTGGTATCCCTATTACTTCGTTTACATCAGCTATGTATGACTCTACTGCCTGCCTTACATACCAGTACATTTTTATTCATACTGATGTCCCGTTGCCTGGGGACACTGCATTTTTTTTCGTGCATGCAGGTCTAGATAGGGACTCTGATCGACCCCTCCGCTAGGAGTTCGAGGTTCAGCTGTGAGTTGGTAACCTCTACCTCTTCCTGGAGCTTACATAGAGTGGTTACTTTTGTTATACAGTTTGGGTATAGTCGGGGCCTTGTCTCGACAGTGCTTGTGACACTCTTAGAGGCTATTGTGGACACAGTATTCTGGGTTTCTTTTTGTAGCTTTCAGTTTCCAGCCCATAGGCTTGGCACGTATATATATGTTTGTAGGCATGTATGTCTCCAATTGTGGCCTCGTCGGCTAGCTAGTACTTTATTATTTTGGCTCGCCTACCTTTGTTATAAGGCTTATTGTTATGCAGGTCATGACCTTAGTGGTCTAGGCTTAGTATTTCAGATGTTGTGCTGCCCGATCTATTGGGCCCTCAGTTTAGTTAGCTAGTATGTTTAGTGGCTAACTCGAGTGAATATAGTATCGAGTGCCAGTCGCGCCTCCCCTATTTTGGGGCGTGACAAACTTGGTATCAGAGCAGGTCGTATCCCAGGGAGTCCACAAGCCGTGTCTAGTAGAGTCTTGCTTATGGGTATGTTGTGCACCACACTTATAATCAGGAGGCTATGAGGCATTTAGGAATGGCTAAGTTTCTTTAAATTAATAGATCGTGCTATAGAGCGAAGTTATAAGAACATATAAAACCTAAATCATGCTTTGTGTTTCTTATCTAACTGGCTACCTACGCTCAGGAGATGGCACAGTGAGAGATAGGTATGGATCCGGGGGAAGGTACCAGTCGTTCCCCACCAGGTCAGAGGGATGGATTTCCCTTAGAGGCACACAGTGAGTCTCCAGTACCCCTAGTTTCAGCTTCCCCAGCCCGTGTTGGAGCCCCGATAGATGGAGTACCTGCAGCCTCACCAGTTCCATTAGTACCTATGGAAGCTAGAGACACGGGACCTCCAGCACCTGTTGTCCCCCCATCAGAGACTAGAGAGTAGGGGATGAGGGAGGCAGTTCAGTTGCTAACTAGGATGGTTTCTATTCATGAGCGACAGCTAGAGTCGCTAGCAGATTCCCGGAGAGATCGGACAGGAAGCTCGACAGTACGAGAGTTTCTTCACTTGGCCCCTCCATTATTTACAAGATCCAATTCCACTGAGGATCCCCAGGACTTTATAGACCAAATGTATAGAGTATTGAGGGTGATGCATGCCTCCGTCACCGAGGCTGTGGAGTTGGCTTCTTTTCGACTACGTGATGTAGCTGTCCTATGGTATGAGGCATGGGAGAGATCTAGAGGACCTAATGCTCTGCCAGCAGAGTGGGAGGACTTCTCTGAGGCTTTTCTAGCCCATTATCTACCGCGGGAGGTTCGGGAGGCCCGTCTTGACCAGTTTCTTAATCTGAAGCAGGGGGATATGAGTGTGAGGGATTATAGCCATAAGTTTAATTCTTTGGCGAGGTATGCACCAGATATCGTACGTACCATGAGGGCTAGAGTTCATCATTATGTGGATGGTTTGAGGGATCATCTTATTAGAGGTTGTAGGGTAGCATCCCTATCGGATGATGTAGATATTTCCCTCATACAGGCTTTCGCTGAGACTACAGAGGACCTTTCCCGTCGGATTCGTGATACTCGTAGGGATAGAGAGAAGAGTAAAAGGGCTCGTACTACAGGGTTTTATAGGGAGCCACGGGGTGATCTTAGGCCCCCACTCCATCGATATCCACCTCGGTCAGCAGGCAGTTTCCCACCACAGATGCAGGGCCAACGGTTTGATCGATATATTCAGTCAGGACATGGGCAGAACTCAGGTCAGCCTGAGGGCCGTCGACAGGAGCGTTCCGCACAAATGAGACAGCCTACTCCTCCATGTACTCAGTGCGGTAAGCTGCACACCGGGAAGTGTAGACAGGGTTCGAGTGCATGTTATCATTGTGGGCAGACAGGACATTTTATTAGTCGGTGATCGGGGTTAGGGAGAGGTGGACCAGCTCAGCCTTCAGGATCCACAGCAGCCTCTTCGCCCTCAGTCTGTGCTCCCCGACCAGGTCCACAGTTTACTCAGGGTTGTGGTAGGGGGAGAGGTGGAGGAGACACCTCAGGTTCTAGTGATGGCCAGAACCGCTTTTATGCATTCACAGGCCGACAGGATTCAAAG
>MCJB01000258.1:0-25739 GCA_002018475.1 Nicotiana obtusifolia | reverse complement strand
AATATATTTCAAGGTTTGAAATTTGAATCAAATATTATAAAGTTTGAAACTAATTGAAACTTTGTAAGAATATTATATAGTAACTTCTTTAATTCTAATTATAAGTTATATTTTTCAAAACTTATAATTTCCTTCTACTACACTACTACAAAATTTATAATTTTACTAACTTTGAATAAGTTATATTTCTAATTATAAGTTATATTTCCAAAAACTTATAAGAATATTATTATATAGTAACTTCTTTAATTCTAAAATTCGGATTTAAAACATAATTTTCAATTATTTATAAACTTAAATAAATGAGTCAATGGTAACTAATTATTAAAAAAAAAATCAAAAAAAAAATAGAATAAACCGGCGACCGGACCGGATCGGACCGGATCGGACCGGTATACCGGCCACCGGTACCGGTCCTGGTCCGGTCTAACGAAATTTAACCGGTGAGTCCGGACCGTTAGGGACCGGTTTGGTCCGGTTTTGGGCATAGTAACGGTACCGGACCGGACCGGACCGGAAAAAAAAACCGGTTCGTGACCGGACCGGACCCTTAGCCAGCCCTAATCCCGATAGTTATTGTAATTTTGAATATAACCCTTGTTCTTGTATACTTGTTCCTGTATAGAGGAACCATCGTGCTCCTCCTATTGCTAACCTGAATTTATACAACAAAGAATTAAATATATAGCTTTGGAACCTATTGCTCACTGCCTCGCTCTACATAAACCTTCCCCCTCATCTGTCGGCTCTCACCTTAGGGTTTTTGCAGAAATGGCGACTCGTTGTCTGACTCGTTCCTTATTCACTGCTCTCTCTCGCTCATACACTTCTCTTTCTCTCTCTACACCTCCGCCCTCTCTCTCTTCTTTCTCTCTCCTCCGTCTTCGACCACTTATCGCCGTCGCAGCTGTCAACCTCTGCAGCGTCTCTCCGGCGGTAGCAACCTCCTTTCGAGGGTTTTCGACTCGGCAAACGTCGTCGTCTTTAAATGACCCGAACCCGAACTGGTCCAACCGTCCCCCGAAGGAGACGATCCTACTTGATGGATGTGATTTTGAGCACTGGCTTGTTGTGATGGAGAAGCCTGAGGGTGATCCTAGCAGAGATGAAATCATCGATAGCTACATCAAAACTCTGGCTACAGTTGTTGGAAGGTTCGAATTGAAATGCTCTACTGTTTCTTATTAATATTTTCTTCTTTACATCAATTTAATCTTAGAAATAATAACCTTTGCATATTGGTCAGAAATGGAAGTGATAAGAGAAGGAAAAGAATTTCTATGTCTGTGGAAAATGTAGAAAATTTGAGAATCTCTAATTAGTTTTAGAAGACAAGTTATGTAATTTAAGAAAAAAAGAAACAAACTCATTCATAATGTTTTCCTTAAACTAAACTTCTTATTTGCCGATTATATTTGTTGTTTAGTACCTCTACATTCAAGATAGAATGAGTGTGAACGCCTTAGTGCGTTGCTTACGACTGAAACGCAGCTTAAGTGAGGCAAAGCTACCTCTACCAGCTTTTCTGAGCTTAAGGCGTTTGACAATACTGTTGCAAATGGAGGAAAATGGATATTGAGTGATCATATAGCTAATCCCTACTAGCTGAGATTGAGGGATAGTTGTTATTGTTGCTGTTGTTTGCTCTTAATAGTTTGCCTGAATAATAAAAGTGGTACTCTTTGATGGGATACGCTCAAACTGTTGAACTGCTTGGGCTAGCGGCAGAGTCGGGAATTTATACTACAAGGGGATTCAAAAAAAATTATAATGTCACACTTAGGATTTGAACCTATGATCTAAATCAACTTTTTAACCCTTTGCTGCTACACTAGAAGTTTTTCCTTATATGAAGGGAATTCAACAGTTTATCTTTTTCCTTATTTGCGCAGTGCAGTTTTCGACGTAGGGGATTCAATTGAAGCACCTTAATACCTAGCTCTGCCCCTGGCTTGGGCATGCGAAAAGCTTCCAAAGAAGTATAGTTAATTGTTGTGAATGACTTATGTGATTAATCTATCTTGCAGCGAGGAAGAAGCAAGAATGAAGATATACTCTGTCTCGACAAGACATTACTATGCATTTGGAGCTCTTGTATCCGAAGAACTTTCTTACAAGCTAAAAGGTGACATATTTTTATAGTTCCCATTTCTTTACTCTTTTTTGGTTTTTTCTTGATCTTATAAACGTATTTCTTAAATAGAGGTGAAACTAAACCTTCATTTCTTCATCCATGTGCAGAACTGCCCAGGGTTAGCTGGGTGCTTCCTGATTCCTACCTGGATGTTAAGAATAAAGATTATGGAGGTAGGTAGTGAGTGGTTTTTTATTGTCACACTTCTGGTGAATCATAATATAGATTATTTTTTCTTTTAAGTGAGCAATTTGCTAGGCATTTGCTCCTGGCGTATAGACTTCGGAGTGATGTCTCTCTTCTATTATGTTCTCTGCCTTAATTAGCTTCCAGTCTGCTGTGGATTTGCTTTGCTATCCAGTCCCTTTACATATGTGATCTTTGGGTGATCTCATTTTGTTTAACATATTTTGATTGGTATGGAGATTTTAAAATGTCAATTTGACTTGTATATGACATGACCTTAGTGAAGAGTTAAAGTACTAGCTAAAGGAAATACTAAAACTGAAGCAAAGGTTTAATAGGGAAAATGTATTATTAATTGTCAAAATGAAGTTGAATCCCTGAAATTTGTGTAAGTTACATTAAGGTAGTATTATGGTTGAAGTATGTCAGGAATGTACCAAGATAGAAAATGTCATTTTGAGTGAGACAAGGGGGAGTACTAGAAAAAATGCGATTGAAATATGAAATGCTTGATTCTGAACAATAAATTCATTTATGATATAATACAGTGGTCAATATAATTTCGACCATTAACCTTGGATGAGTCTGCAGTATTGTCTCAGGAATGAGAAGCAAAAAGCTTTAGGATAATTTTTTTTATGTAATTGCACAAAATCAATTTATGATGATATGACTTATCAATAGCTCTTTCCGTTGCTACAGCTTGTGTTGCATTCAGGCTTTTTTATGTTTTCTGTGTCTGCACATTGTTGATTGCATGAAGAGCTGACATACATGTCTATCTTGCCCCTTGTGGATATAAAAAGGTTCTTTCTTGTACACCAGTATTGTATGACCGTTGTGGTGCATGTTGCCAGGGGAACCTTTTATCAATGGGCAGGCTGTACCATACGACCCAAAGTACCACGAGGAGTGGGTAAGAAACAATGCCCGAGCTAATGAGAGGAACAGGCGCAATGACCGACCTCGTAACTTTGATAGGTCCAGAAACTTTGAGAGAAGAAGAGAGATGCAAAACACTGGATCCAACATGGGTGGTGGACCTCCCAACATGACGAATGCGCCAACCCCAAACATGGGCGGGATGCAGCAGCCTAACATGGGTGGGAGCCATCAGCCTAGCATGGGAGGACCACAGCAGCCCAACATGGGAGGTGCACCTCATAACTATGGTGGAGCGCCTCCCAATAACTATGGTGGAGCGCCAAACAATCCAAACAATTTTCAATACAATGGTGGACAAAGCAACGGAGGCATGCCTTACCAAACAGTTCCAGGACCAAACCAGAATTATACTTCAAATACATCTGGTGGAAACCCTTATCAGAATCAAAACATGCCTGGAAGAGATATGCCCCCGCAAAACTATCAATAGGCTGTTGTAGATAAGTATGAACTTTGTATTTCCAGAATTCTATTTCACGAAATGAGAACATATCTATGGTGTGATTGATAGGATGTTGCTGCGCGTAATTGTTGAATGTGCAAAACTTATATGCTTTGTGAGTATGCAATGCCAAAGTGTTCTCATCCTATTGCATCCTCTATGTTGACATGCTCCTGTGAATTCTCCTGATGAGTTTACTAGCCTGACCAAGAATTTGTTATGCTTTACCATGTTGAATGACTGAAATTTCAGGGCCTCATTGCAGGTACCGTTCGCATTTTTGGAAGACTTGCCCGCTATTATGGCTACAGATGTTTTCAAAAAGACAATGCAGATCTATTTTGCTAGAAAGCCTTGTGTACTCATGCTTATCCTTGTATCCATTAAGCGCAAACTGATTATGCAACTACTTCGAGCATGATATACAACAGTGCTAGAAATGCAGAGATCATATACTTGAAGGCAATTCATTGGTGTGTCATGTGTGGATGTCAAACTGCATCCAAAGGGATTCCTCTTTCAAGTTTCATCCAGTGTTGTCAAAATGTCCCATATATGCTCACATTTTTGTGATGCTTACCACATCTTTTTTGTGTATTGGATTTAGAAACTTGATCTGTTGCGCGCAAAAAGATACCCGGCTAACAGTTTGAAGTAGCTGTTATCTTTCTCCTATGTAACGGTGCATGACTGAGAAAGTGCCTCGATTTCAATTGGATATGCTCTGTTCTGGGTACAAATCAAGTTGAATTTCAAAAGATAATCCAGTGTTAGAAGTATTCAATTCTATATGCTCACTGAGCTTGGGCGGTTCATGTAGTTGACTGTAGCATTTTCCTTGTCTCTCACGCATAACTTATTGCCAGTCTAACCCTCCACGCCAAATTCTCCTCCACTTGCGAGTAAAAAAGCATGATTCAGGAAATGATCAAAGATAGGTGCGGATATGGTCTTTTTTTTTTCTCTCTTGTTTTTTTAGAGAAGAATGTTCAAGTCAACTTGAACGCGCCTATGTTATTTCCTCAGTCTACACGGTATTTAGACTGTTATCTCCCACCAATACAAATATCGAGTAATTCTATATTAAAAGACTTAATAATTTTAAAAGAAATCACCTATTATCAATACCATATACCCCATACGTTCCAAAATACTTATCATATTTCGCTTCATAAGGGTCAATTTGACTAATTTTTAAGTTAAATTGGATCATATTAATTCTTTTTTTAAAAAGTTTTAATTTAGATATTCAAAAATTATATGAAAGATAATACTAATTTTCAAAATTTCTCATATTAATATGGCAAAAAGATACATGTTAAAATGTTATTCAAAGTTCATTTATCGTGACTTTCGCCAAGAAAAACATGATAAGTATTGAGGGATGCAAAGTATTTTGACTCGGGTCGATTTCTATATTTTCGTGTGCTATAGCCAATGCCTTACGCGTGGCCTCGGGAATCCGGACCCCGACCCACTAAAATTTATCCGGACATTAAGGAAGGACCTAAGGAACGTGCGACAGCGACCCGTAGTGACCGTTCCTAATTTTTTGGCATTTTTATGCAATAAAACGAGAACTCGAGTCGATTTTAATATTTTTGTGTGCTATAGCCCACGCCTTTTGCGTGGCCCAGGGAATCCGGACCCCGACCCCCTAAAATTTATCCGGCCATTAGGGAAGGACCTAAGGAACGTGTGACAGCGATCAGCAGTGACCGTCCCTCACTTTTTAGCATTTTTAGGCAATAAAACGAGAACTCGAGCCGATTTTAATATTTTCGTGTGCTATATAGCCCACGCCTTTAGCGTGGCCCAGGAAATCTGGACCCCGACCCCCTAAAATTTATCCGAACATTAAGGAAGGACCTAAGGAACGTGTGACAGCGATCAACAGTGATTGTTCCTCATTTTTTGGCATTTTTAGGCAATAAAACGAGAACTCGAGCCGATTTTAATATTTTCGTGTGCTATAGCACACGCCTTTTGCGTGGCCCAGGGAATCCGGACCCCGACCCCCTAAAATTTATCCGGCCATTAGGGAAGGACCTAAGGAACGTGTGATAGCGATCAGCAGTGACCGTTCCTCATTTTTTAGCATTTTTAGGCAATAAAACGAGAACTTGAGCCGATTTCAATATTTTCGTGTGCTATAGCCCACGCCTTTTGCGTGGCCTCAGGAATCCGGACCCCGACCCCTAAAATTTATCCGAAAAATTAAGGAAGGACCTAAGGAACGTGTGACTGCGACCCGTAGTGACCGTTCCTCATTTTTAGGAATTTTTAGGCAATAAAACGAGAACACGGGCCGATTTCAATATTTTCGTGTGCTATAGTCCACGCCTTTTGCGTGGCCTCGGGAATCCGGACCACGACCCCGTAAAATATATCTGGACATTAGGGAAGGACCTAAGGAATGTGTGACAGCGACCCGAAGTGACCGTTCCTCATTTTTTGGCATTTTTAGGAAATAAAACGAGAACTCGAGTTGATTTCAATATTTTCGTGTGCTATAGCCCACGCCTTTTGCGTGGCCCAGAGAATCCGGACCCCGACCACATAAAATTTATCTGGCCATTAGGGAAGGACCTAAGGAACGTGTGACAGCGATTAGCAGTGACCGTTCCTCATTTTTTAGCATTTTAGGCAATAAAACGAGAACTCGAGCCGATTTCAATATTTTCGTGTGCTATAGCCCACACCTTTTGCGTGGCCTCGGGAATCCGGACCCCGACCCTCTAAAATTTATCCAGACACTGATGAAGTACCAAAGGAACGTGTGACTACGACCCGCAGTGACCGTTCCTCATTTTAAGGCATTTTTAGGCAATAAAACGAGAACTCGGGCCGATTTTTACATTTTCGTGTGCAATAGCCCACGCCTTTTGCGTGGCCCCGGGAATCTGCACTCCGACCCCCTAAAATATATCCAGACAGTAGGGAAGGACCTAAGGAACGTGTTACAGCGACCCGTAGTGATCGTTCCTCATTTTTTGGCATTTTTAGGCAATAAAACGAGAACTCGAGCCAATTTCAATATTTTCGTGTGCAATAACCCACGCCTTTTGCGTGGCCCAGGGAATCCAGACCCCGACCCCCAAAAATTTATCCGGCCATTAGGGAAGGACCTAAGGAACGTGTGACAACGATCAGCAGTGACCGTTCTTTATTTTTTAGCATTTTTAGGCAATAAAACGAGAACTCGAGGCGATTTCAATATTTTCGTGTGCTATAGCCCACGCCTTTTGCGTGGCCCCGGGAATCCGGACCCCGACCCCCTAATATTTATCCGGCCATTAGGGAAGGACCTAAGGAACGTGTGACAGCGATCAGCAGTGATCGTCCCTCATTTATTAGCATTTTTAGGCAATAAACCGAGAACTCGAGCCGATTTCAATATTTTCATGTGCTATATAGCACACGCCTTTTGCATGGCCCAGGAAATCTGGACCCCGACCCCCTAAAATTTATTCGAACATTAAGGAAGGACCTAAGGAACGTGTGACAGCGATCAGTAGTGACTGTTCCTCATTTTTTGGTATTTTTAGGCAATAAAACACGGGTCCTCACATACCGTCCTCACTCGGGTCTTTACTCCATCATACATGTCCTTAGTCAACCTAATGTAGGCACTAGCCTCCAAACATCTCTACAGAACTTCCCTCAGAACTTTATCTGTTTACCCTTAAAATCGGATAACAATTTAATTTGTTCGTAGTGCTACGGATCCGCGAATCAATTTGATACAAAGTAAAAATAAGTACAGAGGGTTAAAGCAATGTAATAAGAAATAACCAAACCGTAAGTGTCCAATATGAGAAGTAAGAGAAAATCTTGCTGAACAATGATGATAATAACTGTTAATAGTATAAGTATATTGTTTTCTTTCTGAGATATGTCCTGTTTCTCCATGGATGGCCAATCCTCTTCTTATAGATAAATACAAGAGTCCTAAATAAAGTAAAAATCTGATTACAAGGCAAATCCCATTAATTACGGGATTAGATATCCTAAAATGATGGCATAACGACTATGTTGGTTCAGATGATTACTCCTGGCGAGATAACCGGGATTGGCTGGATGCATGGTCCAAAGTTGATGAAGTGTTCCCCGGCCGATCATATTGTCTCATTTCGGTCGCTCCATCACGTGCCTCCGACTTGTTGGTTTCGAACCGGGATGGCCCGGCCTCTCACTATATCCGGACCCGATCTTGCTTGATTGTACCCGACCCAATACATTATCATACGCCTTTTCTAAGTCAATGAGCACCATATGCAAGTCCTTCTTTCGCTTCCTATACTGCTTCATCAATCTCCTAATAAGGTAGATGGCTTCTGTAATCAAACGTTCCGACATAAATTCAAATCGATTTTCGAAAATACACACACTTTTCTTCACCTTTAGCTCTACCACTTGCTTCCAAATTTTTATAGTATGAGTTATCAGTTTAATACTCCGATAGTTATTGTAATTTTAAATATAACCTTTGTTATTGCTAATCTGAATTTATACAACAAAGAATTAAATATATAGCTTTTGAACATATTGCTCACTGCCTCGCTCGACCTAAACCCTCCCCCTTATCTGTCGTCTCTCTCACCTTAGGGTTTTGCAGAAATGGCGACTCGTTATCTGACTCGTTCCTTATTCACTGCTCTCTCTCGCTCATTCACTTCTCTTTCTCTCTCTACTCCTCCGCCCTCTCTCTCTTCTTTCTCTCTCCTCCGTCTTCGACCACTTATCGCCGTCGCAGCTGTCAACCTCCGCAGCGTCTCTCCGGCGGTAGCAACATCCTTTCGAGGGTTTGCGACTCGGCCAACGTCGTCATCTTTAAATGACCCAAACCCGAACTGGTCCAACCGTCCCCCTAAGGAGACGATCCTACTTGATGGATGTGATTTTGAGCACTGGCTTGTTGTGATGGAGAAGCCTGAGGGTGATCCTAGCAGAGATGAAATCATCGATACCTACATCAAAACTCTGGCTAAGGTTGTTGGAAGGTTCGAATTGAAATGCTCTACTGTTTTTTATTAATATTTTCTTCTTTACATCAATTTAATCTTAGAAATAATAACCTTTGCATATTGGTCAGAAATGGAAGTGATAAGAGAAGGAAAAGAATTTCTATGTCTGTGGAAAATGTAGAGAATTTGAGAATCTCTAATTAGTTTTAGAAGACAAATTATGTAATTTAAGAAAAAAAGAAACAAATTCATTCATAATGTTTTCCTTAAACTAAACTTCTTATTTGCCGATTATATTTGTTGTTTAGTACCTCTACATTCAAGATAGAATGAGTGTGAACGCCTTAGTGCGTTGCTTAGGTCTGAAACACAGCTTAAGTGAGGCAAAGCTACCTCTACCAGCTTTTCTGAGCTCGAGGCGTTTGACAATACTGTTGCAAATGGAGGAAAATGGATATTGAGTGATCATATAGCTAATCCCTACTAGCTGAGATTTAGGGATAGTTGTTATTGTTGATGTTGTTTGCTCTTAATAGTTTGCGTGAATAATAAAAGTGGTACTCTTTGATGGGATACGCTCAAACTGTTGAACTGCTTGGCTAGTGGCAGAGTCAGGAATTTATACTACAAGGGGATTCAACAGTTTATCTTTTTCCTTATTTGTACAGTGCAGTTTTCGACGTAGGGGATTCAATTGAAGCACCTTAATTCCTAGCTTTGCCCCTGGCTTGGGCATGCGAAAAGCTTCCAAAGAAGTATAGTTAATTGTTGCAGATGGCTTATGTGATTAATCTGTCTTGCAGCGAGGAAGAAGCAAGAATGAAGATATACTCTGTCTCGACAAGACATTACTATGCATTTGGAGCTCTTGTATCCGAAGAACTTTCTTACAAGCTAAAAGGTGACATATTTTTATAGTTCCCATTTCTTTAATCTTTTTTGGTTTTTTCTTGATCTTATAAACGTATTTCTTAAAATTAAAGAGGTGAAACTAAACTTTCATTTCTTCATCCATGTGCAGAACTGCCCAGGGTTAGATGGGTGCTTCCTGATTCCTACCTGGATGTTAAGAATAAAGATTATGGAGGTAGGTAGTGAGTGGTTTTTTATTGTCACACTTCTGGTGAAATCATAATATGATTATTTTTTCTTTTAAGTGAGCAATATGCTCGGCATTTGCTCCTGGCGTATAGACTTCGGAGTGATGTCTCTCTTCTATTATGTTCTCTGCCTTAATTAGCTTCCAGTCTGCTGTGGATTTGCTTTGCTATCCAGTCCCTTTACATATGTGATCTTTGGGTGATCTCATTTTGTTTAACATATTTTGATTGGTATGGAGATTTTAAAATGTCAATTTGACTTGTATATGACATGATCTTAGTGAACAGTTACTAAAGGAAATACGAAAACTGAAGCAAAGGTTTGATAGGGAAAATGTATTATTAATTGTCAAAATGAGGTTGAATCCCTGAAATTTGTGTAAGTTACATAAGGTAGTATTATGGTTGAAGTATGTCAGGAATGTACCAAGATAGAAAATGTCATTTTGCGTGAGACAATGGGGAATACTAAAAAAAATGTGATTGAAATATGAAGTGCTTGATTCTGAACAATAAATTCATTTATGATTTAATAGTGGTCAATATAATTTCGACCATTAACCTTGGATGAGTCTGCAGCATTGTCTCAGGAATGAGAAGCAAAAAGCTTTAGGATAATTTTTTATGTAATTGCACAAAATCATTTAATGGTGATATCACTTATCAATAGCTCTTTTCGTTGCTACAGCTTATGTTGCGTTCAGGCTTTTTTATTGTATCTGCACATTGTTGATTGCATGAAGAGCTGACATACATGTCTATCTTGCCCCTTGAGGATATAAAAAGGTTCTTTCTTGTACACCAGTATTGTATGACCGTTGTGGTGCATGTTGCCAGGGGAACCTTTTATCAATGGGCAGGCTGTACCATACGACCCAAAGTACCACGAGGAGTGGGTAAGAAACAATGCCCGAGCTAATGAGAGGAACAGGCGCAATGACCGACCTCGTAACTTTGATAGGTCCAGAAATTTTCAGAGAAGGAGAGAGATGCAGAACACTGGATCCAACATGGGCGGTGGACCTCCCAACATGACGAATGCGCCAACCCCAAACATGGGAGGGATGCAGCAGCCCAACACGGGAGGACCACAGCAGCCCAACACGGGAGGATCACAGCAGCCCAACATGGGAGGTGCACCTCATAACTATGGTGGAGCGCCTCCCAATAACTATGGTGGAGCACCAAACAATCCAAGCAATTTTCAATATAATGGTGGACAAGGCAACGGAGGCATGCCTTACCAAACAGTTCCAGGAACAAACCAGAATTATGCTTCAAATACATCTGGTGGAAACCCTTATCAGAATCCGAACTTGCCTTGAAGAGAACTTATTGCTAGTCTAACCCTCCACGCCAAATTCTCCTCCACTTGTGAGTAAAAAAGCATGATTCAGGAAATGACCAAAGATAGGTGCGGATATGGTCTTTTTTTTTCTCTCTTGTTTTTTTAAAGAAGAATGTTCAAGTCAACTTGAACGCGCCTATGTTATTTCCTCAGTCTACACAGTAATTAGACTGTTATCTCCCACCAATACAAATATCGAGTAATTCTATATAAAAAGACTTAATAATATTAAAAGAAATCACCTATTATCAATACCATATACCCCATACGTTCCAAAATACTTTCGCTTCATAAGGGCCAATTTGACTAATTTTTAAGTTAAATTGGATCATATTAATTCTTTCTTTTAAATTTTAATTTAGATATTAAAAAATTATATGAAAGATACTACTAATTTCCAAAATTTCTCATATTAATATGGCAAAAAGATACATGTTAAAATGTTTTTCAAAGTTCATTTATCGTGACTTTCGCCAATAAAAACATGATAAGTATTGAGGGATGCAAAGTATTTTGACTCGGGCCGATTTTTACATTTTCATGTGCTACCATGCTTTTTGCGTGGCCTCGGTAATCCAGACCCCGACCCCCTAAAATTTATCCGGACATTAAGGAAGGACCTAAGGAATGTGTTACTGCGACCCGCAGTGACCGTTCCTTATTTTTAGGCATTTTTGGGCAATAAAACGAGAACTCGGGCCGATTTCTAAATTTTCGTGTGCTATATAGCCCACGCCTTTTGCGTCCGGGAATCCAGACCCCGACCCCCTAAAAATTATTCGGACATTAGTGAAGGACCTAAGGAACGTGTGACAGCGACCCGTAGTGACTGTTCCTCATTTTTTGGCATTTTTCGGCAATAAAACGAGAACCCGAGCCGATTTTAATATTTTCGTGTGCTATATATAGCCCACACCTTTTGCGTGGCCCAGGAAATCTGGACCCCGACCCCCTAAAATTTATCCGAACATTAAGGAAGGACCTAAGGAACGTGTGACAACGATCAACAGTGACTGTTCCTCATTTTTTTGGCATTTTTAAGCAATAAAACGAGAACTCGAGCCGATTTCAATATTTTCGTGTGCTATAGGCCACGCCTTTTGCGTGGCGCAGGGAATCCGGACCCTGACCCCCTAAAATATATCCGGCCATTAGGGAAGGACCTAAGGAACGTGTTACAGCGATCAGCAGTGACCGTTCCTCATTTTTTAGCATTTTTAGGCAATAAAACGATAACTCGAGCCGATTTCAATATTTTCGTGTGCTATAGCCCACGCCTTTTGCGTGGCCCCGGGAATCCGGACCCCGACCCCCTAAAATATATCCGGCCATTAGGGAAGGACCTAAGGAAAGTGTGACAGCGACCCGTAGTGACCGTTCCTCATTTTTTGGCATTTTTAGGCAATAAAACGATAACTCGAGCCGATTTCAATATTTTCGTGTGCTATAGCCCACGCCTTTTGCGTGGCCTCAGGAATTCGGACCCCGACCCCGACCCCCTAAAATTTATCCGAAAAATTAAGGAAGGACCTAAGGAACGTGTGACTACGACTCGCAGTGACCGTTCCTCATTTTAAGGAATTTTTGGGCAATAAAATGAGAACACGGGCCGATTTCAATATTTTCGTGCGCTATAGTCCACGCCTTTTGCGTGGCCTCGGGAATCCAGACCACGACCCCGTAAAATATATCTGGACATTAGGGAAGGACCTAAGGAATGTGTGACAGCGACCCGTATTGACCGTTCCTCATTTTTTGGCATTTTTAGGAAATAAAACGAGAACTCGAGCTGATTTCAATATTTTCTTGCACTATAGCCCACGCCTTTTACGTGGCCTCGGGAATCCAAACCTCGACCCCCTAAAATTTATCCGGCCAATAGGGAAGGACCTAAGGAACGTGTGACAGCAACCCGTAGTGACGGTTCCTCATTTTTTGACATTTTAAGGCAATAAAACGAAAACTCGAGCCGATTTCAATATTTTCGTGTGCTATAGCCCACACCTTTTGCGAGGCCTCGGGAATCCGGACCCGGACCCCCTAAAATTTATCCAGACACTAAGGAAGTACCAAAGGAACGTGTGACTGCGACCCGCAGTGACCGTTCCTCAGTTTTAGGCATTTTTAGGCAATAAAACGAGAACTCGGGCCGATTTCTATATTTTCGTGTGCAATAGCCCACGCCTTTTGCGTGGCCCTGGGAATCTACACTCCGACCCCCTAAAATATATCCAGACATTAGGGAAGGACCTAAGGAACGTGTGACAGCGACCCGTAGTGACCGTTCCTCATTTTTTGGCATTTTTAGGCAATAAAACGAGAACTCGAGCCCATTTCAATATTTTTGTGTGCTATAACCCACGCCTTTTGCGTGGCCCAGGGGAATCCAGACCCCGACCCCCTAAAATTTATCCGGCCATTAGGGAAGGACCTAAGGAACGTGTGACAATGATCAGCTGTGTCCGTTCCTCATTTTTTAGCATTTTCAGGCAATAAAACGAGAACTCAAGGTTATTTGAATATTTTCGTGTGCTATAACCCACACCTTTTGCGAGGCCTCGGGAATCTGGACCCCAACCCCCTAACATTTATCCGCAAATTAAGGAATGACCTAATGAACGTGTGACTGCGACCCACAGTGTCCGTTCCTCATTTTAAGGCATTTTTAGGCAATAAAACAAGAACTCGGGCCGATTTCTACATTTTCGTGTGCTATATAGCCCATGCCTTTTGTGTGGCCCCGGGAAACCGGACCCCGACCCCGACCCCCAACCCAAAAATAACTAGACATTAGGGAAGGACCTAAGGAACGTGTGACAGCGACCGTAGTGACCGTTCCTCATTTTTTGGCATTTTTAGGCAATAAAACGAGAACTCGACCGGTTTTAATATTTTCGTGTGCTATAGCCCACGCCTTTTGCGTGGCCCAGGGAATCCGGATCCCGACCCCCTAAAATTTATCCGGCCATTAGTGAAGGACCTAAAGAACATGTGACAGTGATCAGCAGTGACCGCTCCTCATTTTATAGCATTTTTAGGCAATAAAACCAGAACTCGAGCCGATTTCAATATTTTCGTGTGCTATAGCCCACGCCTTTTGCGTGGCCTCGGGAATCCGGACCCCGAACCCCAACCCAAAAATATATCTAAACATTAGGTCAGGACCTAAGGAACGTGTGATAGCGACCCGTAGTGACCGTTCCTAATTTTTTGGCATTTTTATGCAATAAAACGAGAACTCGAGCCGATTTTAATATTTTCGTGTGCTATAGCAAACGCCTTTTGCGTGGCCCAGGGAATTCGGGTCCCGACCACCTAAAATTTATCCGACCATTAGGGAAGGACCTAAAGAACGTGTGACAGTGATCAGCAGTGACCGTTCCTCATTTTTTAGCATTTTTAGGCAATAAAACCAGAACTCGAGTCGATTTCAATATTTTCGTGTGCTATAGCCCACGCCTTTTGCGTGGCCTCGGGAATCCGGACCCCGACCCCCTAAAATTTATCCGGACATTAGGGAAGGACCTAAGGAACGTGTGACAGCGACCCGTAGTGACCGTTCCCAATTTTTTGGCATTTTTATGCAATAAAACGAGAACTCGAGCCGATTTTAATATTTTCGTGTGCTATAGCCCACGCCTTTTGCGTGGCCCAGGGAATCCGGACCCTGACCCCCTAAAATTTATCCGGTCATTAGGGAAGGACCTAAGGAACGTGTGACAGCGATCAGCAGTGACCGTTCCTCATTTTTTAGCATTTTTAGGCAATAAAACGAGAACTCGAGCCGCTTTCAATATTTTCGTGTGCTATATAGCCCACGCCTTTTGCGTGGCCCAGGAAATATGGACCCCGACCCCTAAAATTTATCCGAACATTAAGGAAGGACCTAAGGAACGTGTGACAGCGATCAGTAGTGACTGTTCCTCATTTTTTGGCATTTTTAGGCAATAAAAATGCCTTTTGCGTGGCCTCAGGAATCCGGACCTCGACCCCGACCCCCTAAAATTTATCCGGAAAATTAAGGAAGAACCTAAGGAACGTGTGACTACGACTCGCAGTGACCGTTCCTCATGTTTAGGAATTTTTAGCCAATAAAACGAGAACACAGGCCGATTTCAATATTTTCGTGTGCTATAGTCCACGCCTTTTGCGTGGCCTCGGGAATCCGGACCACGACCCTGTAAAATATATCTGGACATTAGGGAAGGACCTAAGGAATGTGTGACAGCGACCCGTAGTGACCGTTCCTCATTTTTTGGCATTTTTAGGAAATAAAACGAGAACTCGAGCTGATTTCAATATTTTCGTGCGCTATAGCCCACGCCTTTTACGTGGCCTCGAGAATCTAGACCCCGACCCCCTACAATTTATCCGGCCAATAGGGAAGGACCTAAGGAACATGTGACAGCAACCCGTAGTGACGGTTCCTCATTTTTTGACATTTTAAGGCAATAAAATGAGAACTCGAGTCGATTTCAATATTTTCGTGTGCTATAGCCCACACCTTTTGCGTGGCCTCGGGAATCCGGACCCTGACCCCCAAAAATTTATCCAGACACTAAGGAAGTACCAAAGGAACGTGTGACTGTGACCCGCAGTGACCGTTCCTCAGTTTTAGGCATTTTTAGGCAATAAAACGAGAACTCGGCCCGATTTCGATATTTTCGTGTGCTATAGCCCACGCTTTTTGTGTGGCCTCGGGAATCCGGACCCTGACCCCCAAAAGTTTATCCAGACACTAAGGAAGTACCAAAGGAACGTGTGACTGTGACCCGCAGTGACCGTTCCTCAGTTTTAGGCATTTTTAGGCAATAAAACGAGAACTCGGGCGATTTCTACATTTTCGTGTGCAATAGCCCACGCCTTTTGCGTGGCCCCGGGAATCTGCACCCCGACCCCCTAAAATATATCCAGACATTAGGGAAGGACCTAAGGAACGTGTGACAGCGACCCGTAGTGACCGTTCCTCATATTTTGGCATTTTTAGGCAATAAAACGAGAACTCGAGCCAATTTCAATATTTTCGTGTGCTATAACCACGCCTTTTGCGTGGCCCAGGGAATCCAGACCCTGACCCCCTAAAATTTATCCGGCCATTAGGGAAGGACCTAAGGAACGTGTGACAACGATCAGATGTGACTGTTCCTCATTTTTTAGCATCTTTAGGCAATTAAACGAGAACTCGAGGCGATTTTAATATTTTCGTGTGCTATAGCCCATGCCTTTTGCGTGGCCTCAGGAATCTGGACCCCGACCCCTAATATTTATCCGCAAATTACCTAAGGAATGTGTGACTGTGACCCGCAGTGTCCGTTCCTCATTTTTAGGCATTTTTAGACAATAAAACAAGAACTTGGGCCGATTTCTACATTTTTGTGTGCTATATAGCCCACGCCTTTTGCGTGGCCCCGGGAATCCGGACCCCGACTTCAAACCCAAAAATATTTCTATGCATTAGGGCAGGAGCTAAGGAACGTGTGACAGCGACCCATAGTGACCGTTCCTCATTTGTTGGCATTTTTAGGCAATAAAACGAGAACTCGAGCCGTTTAATATTTTCGTGTGCTATAGCCCACGCCTTTTGCGTGGCCCAGGGAATCCGGACCCCGAACCCCTAAAATTTATCCGGCCATTAAGGAAGGACCTAAAGAATGTGTGACAGTGATCAGCAGTGACCGTTCCTAATTTTTTAAGCATTTTTATGCAATAAAACGAGAACTCGAGCCGATTTTAATATTTTCGTGTGCTATAGCCCACGCCTTTTGCGTGGCCCAGGGAATCCGGACCCCGACCCCCTAAAATTTATCCGGACATTAGGGAAGGACCTAAGGAACGTGTGACAGCGACCCGTAGTGACCGTTCCTCATTTTTTGGCATTTTTAGGCAATAAAACGAGAACTCGAGCCGATTTTAATATTTTCGTGTGCTATAGCCCACGCCTTTTGCGTGGCCCCGGGAATCCGGACCCTGACCCCCTAAAATTTATCCGGCCATCAGGGAAGGACCTAAGGAACGTGTGACAGCGATCAGTAGTGACTGTTCCTCATTTTTTGGCATTTTTAGGCAATAAAAATGCTTTTTGCGTGGCCTCAGGAATCCAGACCCCGACCCCGACCCCAAAATTTATCCGGAAAATTAAGGAAGGACCTAAGGAACGTGTGACTACGACCCGCAGTGACCGTTCCTCATTTTTAGGAATTTTTAGGCAATAAAACGAGAACACGGGCCGATTTCAATATTTTCGTGTGCTATAGTCCACGCCTTTTGCGTGGCCTCGGGAATCCGGACCACGACCCTGTAAAATATATCTAGACATTAGGGAAGGACCTAAGGAATGTGTGACAGCGACCCGTAGTGACCGTTCCTCATTTTTTGGCATTTTTAGGAAATAAAACGAGAACTCGAGCTGATTTCAATATTTTCGTGCGCTATAGCCCACGCCTTTTACGTGGCCTCGGGAATCCAGACCCCGACCCCCTAAAATTTATCCGGCCAATAGGGAAGGACCTAAGGAACGTGTGACAGCAACCCGTAGTGACAGTTCCTCATTTTTTGACATTTTAAGGCAATATAACGAGAACTCGAGTCGATTTCAATATTTTCGTGTGCTATAGCCCACACCTTTTGCGTGGCCTCGGGAATCCGGACCCCGACCCCCTAAAATTTATCCGGACATTAGGTCAGACCTAAGGAACGTGTGACAGCGACCCGCAGTGATAGTTCCTCATTTTTAGGCATTTTCAGGCAATAAAACGAGAACTCGGCTCGATTTCTATATTTTCGTGTGCTATAGCCCACGCCTTTTGCGTGGCCTCAGGAATCTTGACCCCGACCCCCTAATATTTATCCGCAAATTAAGGCAGGACCTAAGGAATGTGTGACTGCGACCCGCAGTGTCCGTTCCTCATTTTTAGGCATTTTTAGGCAATAAAACAAGAACTTGGGCCGATTTCTACATTTTCGTGTGCTATATAGCCCACGCCTTTTGCGTGGCCCCGGGAATCCGGACCCCGACTTAAAACCCAAAAATATTTCTATTCATTAGGGCAGGAGCTAAGGAACGTGTGACAGCGACCCGTAGTGACCGTTCATCATTTGTTGGCATTTTTAGGCAATAAAACGAGAACTCGAGCCGTTTAATATTTTCGTGTGCTATAGCCCACGCCTTTTGCATGGCCCAGGGAATCGGAACCCCTAAAATTTATCCGGCCATTAGGGAAGGACCTAAAGAACGTGTGACAGTGACCCGTAGTGACCGTTCCTCATTTTTTGGCATTTTTAGGCAATAAAACGAGAACTCGAGCTTATTTCAATATTTTCGTGTGCTCTAGCCCACGCCTTTTGTGTGGCCTCGGGAATCCGACCCCGACCCCCTAAAATTTATCCGGCCAATAGGGAAGGACCTAAGGAACGTGTGACAGCAACCCGTAGTGACTGTTCCTCATTTTTTGACATTTTTAGGCAATAAAACGAGAACTCGAGTCGATTTCAATATTTTCGTGTGCTATAGCCCACACCTTTTGCGTGGCCTCGGGAATCCGGACCCCGACCCCCAAAAATTTATCCAGACACTAAGGAAGTACCAAAGGAACGTGTGACTGTGACCCGCAGTGACCGTTCCTCAGTTTTAGGCATTTTTAGGCAATAAAACGAGAACTCGGGTCGATTTCTATATTTTCGTGTGCAATAGCCCACGCCTTTTGCGTGGCCCCGGGAATCTGCACCCCGACCCCTAAAATATATCCAGACATTAGGGAAGGACCTAAGGAACGTGTGACAGCGACCCGTAGTGACCGTTCCTCATTTTTTTGCATTTTTAGGCAATAAAACGAGAACTCGAGCCAATTTCAATATTTTCGTGTGCTATAACCACGCCTTTTGCGTGGCCTAAGGAATTCAGACCCCGACCCCCTAAAATTTATCCGGCCATTAGGGAAGGACCTAAGGAACGTGTGACAAGGATCAGATGTGACCGTTCCTCATTTTTTTAGCATCTTTAGGCAATAAAACGAGAACTCGAGGCGATTTCAATATTTTCGTGTGCTATAGCCCACGCCTTTTGCGTGGCCTCAGGAATCTTGACCCCGACCCCCTAATATTTATCCGCAAATTAAGGCAGGACCTAAGGAATGTGTGACTGCGACCCGCAGTGTCCGTTCCTCATTTTTAGGCATTTTTAGGCAATAAAACAAGAACTTGGGCCGATTTCTACATTTTCGTGTGCTATATAGCCCACGCCTTTTGCGTGGCCCCGGGAATCCGGACCCCGACTTAAAACCCAAAAATATTTCTATTCATTAGGGCAGGAGCTAAGGAACGTGTGACAGCGACCCGTAGTGACCGTTCATCATTTGTTGGCATTTTTAGGCAATAAAACGAGAACTCGAGCCGTTTAATATTTTCGTGTGCTATAGCCCACGCCTTTTGCATGGCCCAGGGAATCGGAACCCCTAAAATTTATCCGGCCATTAGGGAAGGACCTAAAGAACGTGTGACAGTGATCAGCAGTGACCGTTCCTAATTTTTTTTAGCATTTTTAGGCAATAAAACCAGAACTCGAGCCTATTTCAATATTTTCGTGTGCTCTAGCCCACGCCTTTTGTGTGGCCTCGGGAATCCGAACCCCGACCCCCTAAAATTTATCCGGACGTTAGGGAAGGACCTAAGGAACGTGTGACAGTGACCCGTAGTGACCGTTCCTAATTTTTTGGCATTTTTATGCAATAAAACGAGAACTCGAGCCGATTTTAATATTTACCTGTGCTATAGCCCACGCCTTTTGTGTGGCCCAGGGAATCCGGACCCCGACCCCCTAAAATTTATCCGGCCATTAGCGAAGGACCTAAGGAACGTGTGACAGCGATCAGCAGTGACCGTTCCTCATTTTTTTAGCATTTTTAGGCAATAAAACGAGAACTCGAGTCGATTTCAATTTTTTCGTGTGCTATAGCCTACGCCTTTTTCGTGGCCTTGGGAATCAGGACCCTGACCCCCTAAAATTTATCCGGAAAGTTAAGGAAGGACCTGAAGAACGTGTGACTGCGACCCGCAGTGACTGTTCCTCATTTTTAGGCATTTTTAGGCAGTAAAACGAGAACTCAGGCTGATTTCAATATTTTCGTGTGATATAGCCCACACCATTTGTCTGGCCTCGGGAATCCGGACCCTGACCCCCTAAAATATATATGGACATTAGGGAAGGACTTAAGGAACATGTGACAGCGACCGGTAGTGACCGTTCCTCATTTTTTGGCATTTTTAGGCAATAAAACGAGAATTCGAGCAGATTTCAATATTTTCGTGTGCTATAGCCCACGCCTTTTGCGTGGCGTCTGGAATCCGGACCCCGACCCCATAAAATCCATCCGGACATTAAGGAAGAACCTAAGGAACGTGTGACTGCCACCCGTAGTGACCGTTCCTCATTTTAAAGCATTTTTAGGCAATAAAACGAGAACTCGGGCCGATTTCAATATTTTCGTGTGATATATAGCCCACGCCTTTTACGTGGCCCAGGGAATCCGGACCCCGACCCACTAGTATTTATCTGGCCATTAGGGAAGGACCTTAGGATAGTGTGAAAGCAATCAACAATGACCGTTCCTCATTTTTTCGCATTTTTAGGCAATAAAATGAGAATTCGATCCGATTTCATTCTTTTCGTGTTCAATAGCCTACGCCTTTTGCGTGGCCTCGAGAATCCTGACCCCGACCCCCTAAAAATTTTTCGGACATTAAGGAAGGACCTAAGGAATGTGTGACTGTGACCTGCAGTGACCGTTCCTCATTTTTAGGCATTTTTAGGAAATAAGACGAGAACTCGAGCCGATTTCAATATTTTCGTGTGCTATATAGCCCACGCCTCTTGCGTGGCCTCTAGAATCCGGACCCCGACCCCCTAAAATCTTTCCGGACATTAAGGATGGACCCAAGGAAGTTTGACTGTGACCCGCACTCACCGTTCCTCATTTCTTCGCATTTTTAGGAAATAAAATGAGAACTCGAGCCGATTTCAATCTTTTCGTGTGCTATAGCCCACGCCTTTTGCGTGGCTTCGAAAATCCTGACCCCGACCCCCTAAATTTTATCCGGCCATTAGGGAAGGACCTAATGAGCGTGTGATTGTGACCCGCAGTGACCGTTCCTCATTTTTTGGCATTTTCAGGCAATAAAAGAGGAACTCGGTCCGATTTCTATATTTTTGTGTGCTTAAGCCCATGCCTTTTGCGTGGCCCCGGGAATTCGGACCCCGACCCCTAAAATTTATTCGGAAATTAGGGAAGGACCTAAGGAATGTGTGGTAGAGACCCCCAGTGAAATTTCCTCATTTTTTGGCATTTTTAGGCAATAAAACGAGAGCTTGAGCCGATTTCAATATTTTCGTGTGCTATAGCCCACGCCTTTTGCATGGCCAAGGGAATCCGGACCCCGACCCCCTAAAATTTATCCGGACATTAGGGAAGGACATAAGGATAGTGTGGTAGCGACTCGCAATGACAGTTCCTCATTTTTTGGCATTTTCAGGCAATAAAACGAGAACTCGACTCGATTTCTATATTTTCGTGTGCTATAGCCCACGCCTTTTGCGTGGCCAAGGGAATCCGGACCCCGACCCCCTAAAATTTATCCAGGCATTAGGGAAGGACCTAAAAAACGTGTGACAACGATCAACAGTGACCCTTCCTCATTTTTTTGCATTTTGAGGCAATAAAACGAGAACCCGAGCCGATTTCAATATTTTCGTGTGCTATAGCCCACGCCTTTTGCGTGGCCTCGGGAATCCGGACCCTGACCCCCTAAAATTTATTCGGAAAATTAAGGAAGGACCTAAGGAACGTGTGACTGCAACCCGCAGTGACCGTTCCTCATTTTTAGGAATTTTTAGGCAATAAAACGAGAACTCGGGCTGATTTCAATATTGTCTTGTGATATAGCCCACGCCATTTGCGTGGGCTCGGGAATCCGGACCCCGACCCCCTAAAATATATCTGGACATTAGGGAAGGACTTAAGGAACGTGTGACAGCGACCGGTAGTGACCGTTCCTCATTTTTTGGCATTTTTAGGCAATAAAACGAGAATTAGAGCCGATTTCAATATTTTCGTGTGCTATAGCCCACGCCTTTTGCGTGGCCTCAGGAATCGGGACCCAGACCCCCTATAATTCATCCGGACATTAAGAAAGAACCTAAGGAACGTTTGACTGTGACCCGTAGTGACCGTTCCTCATTTTAAAGCGTTTTTAGGCAATAAAACGAGAACTCGGGCCGATTTCAATAATTTCGTGTGATATAGCCCACGCCATTTGCGTGGCCTCCTGAATCCGGACCCCGACGCCCTAAAATATATCTGGACATTAGGGAAGGACCTAAGGAACGTGTGACAGCGACCCGTAATGACCGTTCCTCATTTTTTGGCATTTTTAGGCAATAAAACGAGAATTCGAGCCAATTTCAATATTTTCGTCTGCTATAGCCCACGCCTTTTGCGTGGCCTCGTGAATCAGTAGTGACCGTTCAACATTTTTTGGCATTTTTAGGCAATAAAACGAGTTCTCGGGCCGATTTCTACATTTTCATGTGCTATAGCCCACGCCTTTTACGTGGCCTCGGGAATCCGGACCCAGATCCCCTAAAATATATCCAGACATTAGGGAAGGACCTAAGGAACGTGTGACAGTGACCCGTAGTGACCGTTCCTCGTTTTTTGGCCTTTTTAGGCAATAAAACGAGAAATCGAGCCGATTTCAATATTTTCGTGTGCTATATAGCCCACGCCTTTTGCGTGGCCCAGGGAATCCGGACCCCGACCCACTAGTATTTATCCGGCCATTAGGGAAGGACCTAAGGATAGTGTGAAAGCAATCAGCAATGACCATTCCTCATTTTTTCTCATTTTTAGGCAATAAAATGAGAACTCGAGCCGATTTCAATCTTTTCGTGTTCAATAGCCCACGCCTTTTGCGTGGCCTCGAGAATCCTGACCCCGACCCCCTAAAGTTTTTCCGGGCATTAAGGAAGGACCTAAGGAACGTGTGACAGTAACCCGCAGTGACCGTTCCTCATTTTTAGGCATTTTTAGGAAATAAGACGAGAACTCGAGCCGATTTTAATATTTTCGTGTGCTATATAGCCCACGCCTTTTGCGTGGCCTCTAGAATCCGGACCCCGACCCCCTAAAATCTTTCCGGACATTAAGGAAGGACCTATGGAATGTGTGACTGTGACCCGCACTGACCGTTCCTCATTTTTTTGTATTTTTAGGCAATAAAATGAGAACTCGAGCCGATTTCAATCTTTTCGTGTGCTATAGCCCACGCCTTTTGCGTGGCCTCGGGAATCCTGACCCCGACCGCCTAAAATTTATCCGGCCATTAGGGAAGGACCTAATGAGCGTGTGATTGTGACCCGCAATGACCGTTCCTCATTTTTTGGCATTTTTAGGCAATAAAATGGGAACTCGGGCCGATTTCTATATTTTCGTGTGCTAAAGCCCACGCCTTTTGCGTGGCCCCGGGAATTCGGACCCCGACCCCTAAAATTTATTCGGAAATTAGGGAAGGACCTAAGGAACGTGTGGTAGAGACCCGTAGTGAACTTTCCTCATTTTTTTGGCATTTTTACGCAATAAAACAAGAGCTTGAGCCGATTTTAATATTTTCGTGTGCTATAGCCCACGCCTTTTGCGTGGATAAGGGAATCCGGACCCCGACCCCCTAAAATTTATCCAGGCATTAGGGAACGACCTAAGGAACGTGTGACAACGATCAGCAGTGACCCTTCCTCATTTTTTCGTATTTTGAGGCAATAAAACGAGAACCCGAGGCGATTTCAATATTTTCGTGTGCTTTAGCCCACGCCTTTTGCGTGGCCTCGGGAATCCGGACCCTGACCCCCTAAAATTTATCCGGAAAATTAAGGAAGGACCTAAGGAATGTGTGACTGCAACCCGCAGTGACCGTTCCTCATTTTTAGGAATTTTTAGGCAATAAAATGAGAACTCGGGCTGATTTCAATATTGTCGTGTGATATAGCCCACGCCATTTGTGTGGGCTCGGGAATCTAGACCCCGACCCCCTAATATATATCTGGACATTAGGGAAGGACTTAAGGAACGTGTGACAGTGACCGTGCAGTGACCGTTCCTCATTTTTTTGCAATTTTAGGATATAAAATGAAAACTCGAGCAAATTTCAATCTTTTCGTGTGCTATAGCCCACGCCTTTTGCGTGGCCACGAGAATCCTGACCCTGACCCCCTAAAATATATCTGGACATTAGGGAAGGACCTAAGGAACGTGTGACAGCGACCCGTAGTAACCGTTCCTCATTTTTTGGCAATTTTACCCAATAAAACGAGAACTCGAGCCGATTTAAATATTTTCGTGTGCTATAGCCCACGCCTTTTGCGTGGCCTCGGGAATCCGGACCCCGTCACCCTTAAATTTATCCGGCCATTAGGGAAGGACCTAAGGAACGTGTGATAGCGATCAGCAGTGACCATTCTTTATTTTTTGGCATTTTTAGGCAATAAAACGAGAAGTCGAGCCGATTTCTATATTTTCGTGTGTTATAGCCCACGGGTTTTGCGTGGCCCCGGGAATCCGAACCCTGACCCCCAAAAATTTATCCGGACAATAGGTAAGGACCTAAGGAACGTGTGGTAGCGACCCGCAGTGAAAGTTCCTCATTTTTTGGCATTTTTAGGCAATAAAACGAGAACTCGAGCCGATTTCTATATTTTCGTGTGCTATAGCACACGCCTTTTGCGTGGCCCCGGGAATCCGGACCCCGACCCCCTAAAATTTATCTGGACTATAGGTAAGAAGCTAAGGAACGTGTGGTAGAGACCCGTAGTGAAAGTTTCTCATTTTTTGGCATTTTTAGGCAATAAAACGAGAACTCGGGCCGATTTCTATAATTTCGTGTGCTATAGCCCACGCCTTTTGCGTGGCCTCGGAAATCCGGACCCCGACCCCCTATAATTTATCCGGACATTAGGTAAGGACCTAAGGAACGTGTGGTAGAGACCCGCAGTGAAAGTTCCTCATTTTTTAGCATTTTTAGGCGATAAAACAATAACTCGAGCCGATTTCTACATTTTTGTGTGCTATAGCCCACGCCTTTTGCGTGGCCCCGGGAATCCGGAGCCTGACCCCCTTAAATTTATCCGCACAATAGGTAAGGACCTAAGGAATGTGTGGTAGTGACCCGCAGTGAAAGTTCCTCATGTTTTGGCATTTTTAGATAATAAAACGAGAACTCGAGTCGATTTCTATATTTTCGTGTGCTATAGCCCACGCCTTTTGCGTGGCCCCGGGAATCTGGACCTTGACCCCCTAAAATTTATCCGGACAATAGGTTAGGACCTAAGGAACTTGTGGTAGCTACCCATAGTGAAATTTCCTAATTTTAGGCATTTTGAGGCAATAAAACGAGAAATCGAGTCGATTTCTATATTGTCGTGTGCTATAGCCCACGCGTTTTGCGTGGCCCCGGGAATCCGGACCCCGACCCCCTAAAATTTATCCAGACAATTATGAAGGACCTAAGGAACGTGTGGTAGTGACCCGCAGTGAAAGTTCCTCATTTTTTTTTTATCATTTTTAGGCAATAAAAC
>MCJB01000257.1:33711-44970 GCA_002018475.1 Nicotiana obtusifolia | reverse complement strand
AGGTCAGAACAATGTCTAAGTACGTTGTGAATGGATATAAGTTCCATACCGAGGATTGTTCAAAAAATAAAAATAGAAACAACAGTGGGGTGTGGGTTCAAGGTGCTGATGGCAACCAAGATGGAGATATTGATTACTATGGTGTGATCAAAGAAATAATTGAACTAGAATATACAGGCTGGCCATACAAGAAATTGATACTCTTTAGATGTAAGTGGTTTGACCCACACCCAACAAGAGGTACTAGAGTCCACAATCAGTACAACCTAATTGAGGTTAATCATAAGAGGGAGTATGATCGCTATGATCCTTTCATAATTGCACATAATGTTAGGCAAGTGTTTTATGCTCCTTATCCGTTGCGGCGGAATAAGTCTGATTGGTGGGTTGTTATCAAAACCAAGCCTGTGGGTAGGGTGGAAGTTGAAAATGTGTTAGATGTTGCATATCAAAACGATATCTCCACTGTTGACCAAATAGTGGACGAAGTTTTAGAAAATGATTTGGAACATCGTGAACACATACTGGAAGAAGTTGATATTTCCGAAGTAAGAATTACAGAATACGAGGAAGAAGTATCAACTGATGAAGCTCAAACTACCGAGGAAGAAGAATTCTCGGACGAGGAACTATACGACGATGAGCTTTAAACAGTTGGTTTCTTTAACAACTCTCGTTTATAGCTATATATTTTCTTTATATATTTCAATCTAAATATGTATTATATTATGCAGATGACAGGCAAAGGTCGAGGTAACGCTGATTCTAGTACTTCTCGGGGTCGAGAAAAGGGTAAGAAACAAAGGAGGAGGGTAGAAGATTACACTCCAATTAGTCCTGCCGTTCCAGAGTTGCAGATGCCTACGTATCTTCCTCCACCCCGGGGCTATTCTGAGCTGCCCCAGCATCACCAGCCCTACACATTCGTGCAAACACCGGGTCTTCCGTCACAGGGCCCTTGGATTGTACGTCCGACGTACAGTCCACCTACTGCACATCCACGTGGATCTCAGCCATCTTCATCGCATGGAACGCATCGGTCCATGTCATATCCACATGGAGCACATTCATCATCGCCGCAACCACTAGGGTCACAGCCACTGGCGTTGCTGCCACTCGGGTCACAGCAATCAGTGACATGTCCCATTGCGGTACATACAGCTGCGTCGCAGGGCTCGCAGCCATCTTCGTCGGGGAATCCATATGTTACAGGCATTCCCCTACGGGATCCTACCTTTGACCCCCCCACACCGTCCACACATGCCCCTGCTGATGATGATGAGGAGGTGCTTCGGGATGAGTATGGCAGAATCATTATAGTCCCTGAGGGTGACGGGTAAGAGTTATTAGTTATTTTTAATGTTTATTGTTTTCTACGGTTTTACTAACATATTAATGTGTGTTTTTTTTTTTAATTACATTAAATGTTTGATCCTTGTAATGTTACAACGAGGATAATCACCCAAGCAACGCGAAAGCTATATGATAGCCCTTATGCGTCTTGGAGTGAATTTCCATACACGCTTAAGGAGGCAATTTTCAATGAATTTAAGGTATAAATGTTCTTTCAAGCAGTACAATTATTTATATTTATGATATTTCCATATAAGTACTATGATATTTCCATCTAAATACTTAACTTCTCAAATACAGAGCAAGTGTGTGTGGGAACAGCGCTATAATGCGGAGGTGGCTGCTAACTTCAATCTCAAGGCACGCAAGCGGTTGTCCCATTGCTTTTCCAAAGCTAGAAGGACGAATAAGAAGCCCAACTGGTTGCAAGATGGTTTTTGGACTGATCTGCAAAGGCAATGGGCAACCACAGATTTCGTAAATAAGTGTGAGCAAGGAAAGAAAGCTTGTGCTTCGGAGACGGGAGGCTCTCTGTACACTGGAGGTGCGGTCAACCTCGGTTCAATAAAGAGGAAAATGGTACGTAATTGCTTAACTTAATTTTAATTTTCAACGTCTAATCTGTTTATTAACTAAAATTTATGACTTTTCAGGAGAATAAGTTAGGCCGTCCGGTCAGGCAAGATGAGTTATTCAAGCAAACTCATACTGTCAAGAAGAAGAAAGATTCGGACAAAGAAAGGTGGGTCGAGGACCGAGCCTCGGCTGTACATGTAAGTTTTTAATTTTTATTAAGTACTTTGATTTAGTTTTATATAACTTTTGAATACTAATTTAATTTTTCTTATACAGTCGCTTCACAGCTGAATTGGAAGAGTTTGCACGCAGCCAGCCACCATCTTCATCGGGCGAAACAATCCAACCGTCGGACGAGGATGCTGAGAGACTATGGACGCAGGCGGCTGGCGGTCCAAAAAGGGGGAAGGTATACGGGCTTCCCGCTAAGAAATTCTACCGCTATAGGTGTGGAATGCACGGATTAGGCACTTCCTCGCAAGGGGAGTCGCTTGACGCGGACAACCTCGCCTCTATGCGGGACCATGTAGCAAAGCTCACATCCGAGCTAGAAGCTGCCAAGGAAAGAGAGAAGAAGAGAGAAGAAAGAGA
The DNA here is from genome assembly GCA_002018475.1 of Nicotiana obtusifolia. Taxonomy (NCBI): domain Eukaryota; kingdom Viridiplantae; phylum Streptophyta; class Magnoliopsida; order Solanales; family Solanaceae; genus Nicotiana; species Nicotiana obtusifolia. Next base: position 42,450 of record MCJB01000257.1, on the reverse strand, counting down.
GAAGGAGAAAGATAAACTTAGAGATGCTCAGTATGCTGCTCTACAAGAGCAGATCAAATCTCTCTTGGCTTCTGGCTCTTTTCCGATTCCCCGGTCACGTGAACATCGCCGGGTGGTCAGCTTGATGATAACACTTCATCCGGCGATGACGCTGATGATGTAGATATTAGTAGACGTTGAATTGTAATAACAACTTATATAATGTATAAGTTCATTTGAACTTTAAACCTTATTGTTGTTTAATGTTGTTGTTTAATGTGTTGTTTATTGTAGTTGTTATTCTCGTTGTTGTTTGTTGTAGTTGTTCTTGTCGTTGTTGTTGTTGTTTTAATGGCATAAAATGCTTCTTTTAGGAATTTGGTAAAACTGGCAGGTGGTGTAGCTGCCAAAACAGGCAGTTTCTGGAACAAATATACCAAAAATAGCGACCAACTTTGGTCGCCAGTTGGTCGCTATTTTGATGAAAAAAAAATTGATTCTGCACAATAGCGACCAAAGCTGGTCGCTCCTTGGTCGCCATTAGCGACCAAAGTTGGTCGCTTTTTGAAAAATACATAATATAAAATTCTGGAATAGAGACCAACTTTGGTCGCTTATTTCAGATTTTAATTTTCTGTATTTTTTGATATGCGACCAAAGTTGGTCGCTTTTTGCAAAATACAGAAAATTAAATTCAGGATTGGCGACCAACTTTGGTCGCTATATGCTGAATTTAATTTTCTGTATTTTGCAAAAAGCGACCAACTTTGGTCGCTAATTTGCATCCAAAGTTGGTCTCTATACGTTTTTTTGGAATGTTTGGTTCTTTTGTGTTGGGGACCAAAATTGGTCGCAAATTAGCGACCAAAGTTGGTCGCTATATGTTAGTGACCACCTAAATACTGACCAGACCATTGTGGTTGCTTTTTGGTCGCTTTTTGGCAGATAGGGACCAACTTTGGTCGCTTTTTTCGGTCGCTTTTCACCTAATTTTTAGTAGTGAATTATTTCCTTATTTGCGATTCCTGGGTCTTTAGTGATAATCGTGCCCGGTTAGAGAAAATTTTTCAAGGTTAAGAGTGAAGTCCTGTTGGGAAGAGTTAGGAATGGTTTGCTCTTTGGAATACTCTCGAGCATCTATAATCACTGACAATTAATAAAAGATAAGGTTTGATTGCGTTTCAAAATTGAATTGTAGATTCACTTTCCAGTTCGATACATTCTTAAATACTCTAAAATTAACATATTTAACAAATTAAACGGTCATGCCATTTGATTACTATAGCAGTTTTTTATTGCGAGTTTCAGATTTATACATGTGTGCTGTGTTGAATAGGTGAAGTGCTTAATCAACAAGCATAGCATGGCTAATGTGTTTGATGATTTGCTTGATCTATATATTGATCTTGTATCGTATCCATTTAGACACATCTCTGTGCTGATTAGGTTAGGTGCTTCATCAAAGCTTTTCATCGTTTGAAGCTCTATTTATTTACTTCAATTTAAATTTCTTACTCATCAAAGAAATTGATTTAATTTATAGGTCACAGACGTTGAAGAGGGACGGATCGGAGCAGATTTACTCATGGTTTTTTCGTTGATGCTGCAATACAGTTGGTTCTAATTAAGGGTAGAGTGTAAATTCCATTTTATTGTTCTGCTTCATTTCAGTGATAATTAATTTCTTTTAATTTATTTTTGGACATACTTATATCAAACTTTATCTGTACCACCTATATATAACAAACAATACTGTAGAATAGACCCCACTGCCATTTTTATTGTCCAGGAAGAGCTGAAATCAAATAAAAGTGTCTCCATGACTTGTTGGACGATAATAAGAAAGCTGTACAACCTCTTTAATTTCTTTCACTTTCTTCATAAAGAATAAAGATATGGTATATTATTTTTCTTCTGAGCTACGCTGAGAGAATTCAGTCAATGTTCTAACAAAACATCAGCATTTGACTTGAGAAATATGGAAGAATATTATCTTATGCATGTACTGTTTAATCATACAATCTCCATCATGTATACATGATATTGTCATTTAAGTTCCTCTTTTCCTCTACTAGACTAGATTTTCTGATATGATGACCTTCTATATATATATATATATATATATATATATATATATATATTCCGGTTATATGCATTGTTCCCTCTACTGGTGGATTCAATTGCATTTGATTCACAAGAAAAATAGATAAAGGATATTGCATCAGTCCGTGGCAGGACCCTGAGTATTAGTTTTGAATATTTTTTTTGTTGTTTTACGATGTTGTAAGCAATAGGCAGCTGGTAAAAACTATTAATTGGTTTCAGTACTTATAATTAGTCTTTACAGAACAAATCAAACGATGTAATAAGTTATGATAAAGCGCCATAATAAGTCTCTTGTTTCATTATTAATTAATTAACAATAATGCTCTACTTAATTCTCTATTACTTCCTTAAACGTGGAATTTACTTTTATTTTAACAACAACTTTGGAAGTGGTTATTTCATGCTAATTTAACCGAGAGTTAAATTCATGTTATGTTTGTGAGCCCTGAAATGGTTTCTTCTTGCGAAGATTATCAACTTCATAGAAAAACTTAATTATCAGTTTAAGTTCAATGAGAGAAATTGTCTCTTTTGTAAAGATCTTTTTCCTTATAAAATTTGCAGATATCCAGTGGCCTTAGATGCCCTAATGGGGACTCTGAAAGATATTGGTTTTGAGGAACATTTCTTTGACTATGCGCTAAACGAATGGTGGCTTTAATTTCGTACATTGAGTATATAGCAGCACAACGAAATACGAGTTCATATGCTAGGCCAACGGTTTATCAAGACTTATGTTGCGGAGTTGCTGAGTATATTATCTTATTTTTTGGGTCCAATTTTAAAACAGTGTGGGAGTTGATATACTCCGTATAAATTAGGATAAATCTATTAATTATGATAGCAAGCTTTAAAATGCAAGATTGTGCGTGCACTCCTTCGTATTTTCTGCAATTCTAGCATAGGCACACATCACGACCAAATAGTTAATTAACTATCGAAAGCACCAATAACTGCTTCCAAATCTAAATGTTGGGTCTGTGCTGGCACACGCCATGCCCCCCCCCCATCTAGTAAAAAATAAAAGGGTAGGTGTAATGACTCGTTTTACGCCCCAATTTATTTCTTTAATTATATTAATTGAAATTAAGTTGAGAAAATGTACTCGAAGAAAATTGGAAAGAAATGAGACACATGGTCTCGTTTGCGAAAGTCTAAGTCACAAAAGTCAACCCGAAATTGACTTTTGAGTTAGAAGGCTCGGATTTGAATTCCGACGACTCGACTAGCTTCGGGATAGTATATATGACTTAGACGAGTGACCGGAATAAATTTAATAGACCTCGAACAGCGTGAGAATTGAATCGAGGAAGTTCGGAATACCGGTTGAAAGGTCGAATTTTGATCCGGAAGTCGGAATGAAATTCCGAAAGTTGCTGTAGGTTCCTTATGTAATTTTGGACTTGCGTGCAAATTTTCAGACCATTCGGACTTCGTTTGGTCGAGTTCGGATCGAAGGATCGAATTGAGGATCCTTAGAGTTCATCGAATTGCTTTCAATGCAAATTCTATAAATCGATGTTCATCTTAGTGTTCCAAAGATTGGAACAAGTTTGAATGAGGTTATAGAACATGTGTGCATGTTCGGATAAAGTCCCGGGGGTCTCGGGTGAATTTTGAATGGTCAACGGAACTAAATTCGCCGCTCTATAAAGCATTTACCTCAGATTTTCTGGTGTAGTTGATATTAAAATTAGCAAACGACCTCCAAATTCAATTTCGTTTGAAGAATTAGCTCCGTCTTGAAATTACGGAGCNAGGCAGTTTCTGGAACAAATATACCAAAAATAGCGACCAACTTTGGTCGCCAGTTGGTCGCTATTTTGATGAAAAAAAAATTGATTCTGCACAATAGCGACCAAAGCTGGTCGCTCCTTGGTCGCCATTAGCGACCAAAGTTGGTCGCTTTTTGAAAAATACATAATATAAAATTCTGGAATAGAGACCAACTTTGGTCGCTTATTTCAGATTTTAATTTTCTGTATTTTTTGATATGCGACCAAAGTTGGTCTCTATCTGTTTTTCCGGAATTTTTGGTTCTTTTGTATGGGAGACCAATGTTGGTCGCAAATTAGCGACCAAAGATGGTCGCTATCTGTTAGTGACCACCTAAATAGTGACCAGACCATTGTGGTCACTTTTTGGTCGCTTTTGGGGTAATAGGGACCAACTTTGGTCGCTTTTGTCGGTCGCTTTTCACCTGATTTTTAGTAGTGGAATAATTTTTGTGTTCGCTCTGACAAGATTAATTGTATAGTAGTTAGGATTCCAAATCAGCCAAATTCTTCCATTAACATCACAATTATAATTATGTATTATCTCCCAGCCAGGGGCTATGTGGTTACTAATTCTACCTACATTATGCTCTTTAAATCTAGTTTCAATAATACCTGCCAGCTTTATGTTTTTTAATTTTTCAACTAGTTCTTCAGCTCATTCTGCTTATACCACTTATTTGCACCTACGGGCGGATTTAAGTAGGTCGTGCCGGGTGCTAAAGCTCCCACCAACCCCGGCATGAATGGTGTACGGTTATATAAGAAAAAAGAAGAAATTGCTATATTGAATTAGTAAGCATCCATGAACCAAAAAGCTTTATGGGTGCTTTGGTCCAAAGCTAAAATAGGGAGTGTTTTTTTAAGCCACACGAGCTCGATTCCCAATTGAAATAGCTTTTCGCAAATCCTGCTCATTTCTTGAGGCTGACTCTCAATCTTCTATACTATATCTTTCATTCTTTTAAATACTTTGGCCTTTTCTTTTAGATTTCTTTAGTCATTTTTCCTAGTCCTTTAGGCTTTATCTCATTCATTAGTTTAAGGATAAATTTAGCTTCTATTAGACACCAAACAACCAAACCCTTCTCCACTTCTTGGATTTTCGGCTCTTACACAAAGAAAGAAAATGCGCTTCCGGCAAAAAGAAAAAAGAAAGAAGACATAATAGCTAGTAATAAGATTATATTTTTGTTAAACTTAGAGATTGAAAACATTTAGTAGAGGGATTTTGGATTTTTTTTCCATGCTTACCATTTATGCTTTGTACAAAGTTCATTGTGACTTATGATTAGAAGGCTGTTTCGATAGTAATAATATTAACCGGTGTTTTCTCATTAACTTTTTACATTGTCGCGTTAGAATAGTTGTGCACTTATACTATATAATTGCTAGCAAATTTATGTTAAAGGAAATGAGCACCCACGACCTTAAAATCCTGGATCCGCCACTATTTGTACCCCCGACATTCCAGAATAACCAAGTCATCGCTTGTTGCAAGTATCCCCTCCTCTGTTATGAGGTAGGGGATGATTCACACTCGTTCCCATTTTTGATATCACAGGGCCAAGTTTGCTTGGAATTAGGAGATGGCACAAGAAAATTGACTAGATTTATATTTGGACTTACCACTTCTCTGACTCTGCTTATCTGAACTAAGCTTGTTATCTCTGATGCCATTACTTCATGGTTTTGCCCTCTCTTCTAGTCCATCATTTGAGTGCTTGGCTGGCTTTGTTGCTACTAATTAGGATCTTATTTCTGTGGTACTTTTGCCTCATCTTATACCACTACATGCCTTTATATCTCCATTCATATGTGACCTTTTTGCTTCCCTTCTTCTTCTAGGTTATTCAACCTGTTTCATTTTAGGACCCTACTGCATAGCACATGTGTGGACAATAGTCCTTATATTTGTCATAATATGTTGGCTTCTATTCATACACTAAACTTTGTTAGAACTTTCTGCCTCTAGGATCCATAACAGTAATTTTTGTAGGCAAGAATCTTTGTAACATTAATTCTATCAGCATCCTTGCATATGATATCCTTATTTGCTTGGTGGTGCATTCATCAACAAACAACGGTTTTCCTATTGTACTAGCTATTTTACTAAGTGATTCACTTCCCCAACAACTCATAAGTAGCTTAGGAAAGACAACCTATAATGTGACCTCTGCTAGTCAAAATCAGGCCTCCATGGTTTCAATATAATTGGTTTATTGTTGATGGTATATGGACCAATATAAAAAATATTGTATATATCCACCATATACTAAAACTTGACAACATGGTAGCAATATTCATAGAGGAATAAGTCTAGATCAACAATGTCTAACCAATGTTGAGCTGCATACCTTTTCATTGCATTGTATCCAGGATTGTTCCCAATTATGTAAGCTATTATAGCACAAATCCATATTTCTTCTTATTTCTCAACATCCTGTAGCTCTAGTTGTACCACTATTTACCTGAGTGTCATACCATGTGTGGCTGCACGATTCTGCTGAAACAGATTAACCCATGATGTTGGACCTTTCCCTTTAATTCTCATTCCATTTGTAGGTTTTACTATTCCATTAGTTATCACATTGGGGTTCTTAACTTTCTCAGTTACGATGGTATCTTTAGGAGGTTTAGATGGCCTAGATTTGTCTATACGTAAGATTCTCTCTTTATAACTTCTCCTATTTGTTAGATAGGTTATGGTACTGATGTTCTCATTAGGGTTACCAACATCTACTATTTCATTGGCTCTCTCAACAGATCTAGTGCTCTCAGACTTACCGGAATGGCCAATTAAAAGTGGGGCATTGAGATCCAACTTCTTGCTCACCCAAGTGTCCAACGAAGATGATCCAATTCACTTGAATTCATCATCATCATCATCATTATCATTTGTTGCTTTGGAATTGTCATTTGTTGCTTTGGAATTGTCATTCCTTTCTCTTGTGCTTGAATCGATTTTCTAGCCTAGATTTTAGTACTTATTGAACTTCCGAATGTGACAATGTGCAATTTTTCAGGTCTTCCTCATCCGCGACCTCATCCTTTTCTTATGGCAGTCGTGCCATCATACATTAGCTAACGTGTGCCGAGAGCATGAGAGAGAGGACGATATGTCACACTTGTTAATCTTATTTTTCAACTAATAGAATTTCTCCATTATAGTTTATTTACCAAAAGATCCTTCTTGGAATACCAATCATGTTGACGAAGAGGAGCCTTTACTCCCTCTTATAAGGAGTAGGACTAAAAGAGTATTGACTAATTGGATACAACTTCTTGGCTGGAAAATTGCTATAATTTCTCGCGGATCTTTAGGAATCATTCAATATATTTCAAATATAAATCAATGAAAACAAATAGTGCACATGACTCTTAACTTCCGAAACTTATGAGTTTAATATCTTTCCACAAGATATGTTTTTGAATTTGGCGAATTCAAAGCCCTAGACATTGCAGACATGTTCCTTGGATCGGAGGAAATTTGGATACGCAAAGAGATCACACACAAATGTGATGTTTACCCGTGAAATAGTACAGTTGAAATAATACGTGTTTTCTAGATAAGTGAATTATTTTGATCCTGAAATAATAGCAGAATTGAATATATGTGTAATACTTAGCCTTGAGATGAAGATGAAATAGCAGAAACAGTAGTTCTGGGAGCAGGGCTTCCGGGAGAAACAATAATGAAATCAAAAAGCAAGAAGATAAAATTATATAAAGATTTGAATAGATTATAGCGTGAGTTTACCAGAAAATTCGTGTCCTTTACAATGATCATAGAGTTTACTATTTATAGCTGCACCTAGGGAACAAGGTCCTAAGATCATGCCCATCTTTAATGTCAAGTATGAGGGCCACTGAAGTATGTGTAACGGCGGGCATGAATGACAAATTTTTTATAACGGGCAGTGTACTAAAGGTTTTAGAATATTCTCCATTAAATATTAACGGGTGGTAGGCATTTATTGCAACTTTATGAGCACCATTCTTTCCGGCAACAGATGGAATAATTGTCTTCGGTTTTAGCTATTCTTTACGTTCGGCTCCACGTGTCACTCCCTTATGCAATCACTTAACATAAAATACTTTACGCTATACAGATAGTCTCCCTGCTTTCCAGTGACATAACTTTGTGTCACCGGAAAGTTGGTAGAAACATTCTTTTTGTCTGGAATTGCACTGATCCTCTTTGAAAAGCTTCTGACAGTTGATTAGACGCACATCTCTTCGCATTTATTGCCCCGAACACGCGTCATCCCACGATTCAGCATAACTTTTGCTGGCTATCGAGGTAATTATGGTCACGAGTTTAGCCGCCTAAACCTTTACTTATACGCATCAACCTCCTTTATTCACACCTCATAATTCTCCATACTCTCTCAAACTCTCGTTTATTCAACTTGTACTCTGTTTTTCAATCTTTTAATTTTCTTCATAAGAGAAAAACTTTTCCTTCTTCTCTAACATAGAATAACTTCTTCTTCAAAAAATCTCGATTCCTCAAAGAACAAAAGCAAAGCCGATGAAGCTGTTCCTTCTAGTATTCCTGTTGTGAAGGGAGATTGTCATTGCTAGGATTTAGACATTATTGCTTCTGATCTGGCGGAGCGGATAATCTTACCCAAGAAGGGTTTATGTACTTTTATTCGCATCCCTTCACTTTGGGGACGTTTTATCTGAGTGGAAAGCTTGACTCTGTTATTTTGGAGTTTTTCCTCCTCTACCAGGTATTTTTGGCACAGGTAAGCCCCTCCGTGTGGAGGAGGATTGCTGTCTTCGGCGCCTGTGCCAAGAAATGGGAGAGGAGCTATCCCTAGCTCACGTGATGAACCTTTATTCCCCCAAGATCTTCCGTGGGGGGGGGGGG
>MCJB01000257.1:19073-33691 GCA_002018475.1 Nicotiana obtusifolia | reverse complement strand
GGGGGGGGGGGGATGTTTAACCTCAGAAAGCGAGGCCACTATGCACTGCTATCCAGCATGAATGATGATAACGATCGTGGGTGGATGGAACAGTTTGTTTTAGTTGCCACCAGTGACATCATCCTAGCCTCGGCTCCATCTTTCCCGAAATTGTGGAACCGCACTCGTATGTGTATAGTTTGCTTCTGCCTTTTTAAAGATCATTCCTCGTCATTATTAACTTTCCTTCTTGTACCTGTCTCAGCGACTCGGCAGGATCCCCCTAGGGTTGAGGGCTTAGGCTAGTGGGTTCAGAAAACTTTGGATGTTACTACGCCTGAAACCCGCACGTGGAAAGAGATGTCCCTGAAATATAGGTAGAAGGCCAAAAATCATGGTAAGTTGAACTTATCTTGTCTTATGAGAAAATTGTTTGATTCTTTTCTCCTGTTGAATATAGGTCTACCCCAGGGCTCAATTGTTGTCCTAGAGGAGGACGTTTTGGCTGATTTAGCTAATGCGGCGAGGCTGCTGCAGAAGGATTTTTCACAAACAGGAATCTCCGGGTCTGCTTCTGGTGCGAGTGCTTCTTTTCGCCCAGCCGGAGAACAAGCAACCAAAACGAAGGCGTTCCTCCACAGCCGACGGAAAAAGTAATAGGGCGAAGAATGCTGCCCCCGAGGCATCTCAGGAAGTCGTGGTGACGAGCCCTCCGCCCGGGCTGGCCATAAATACCAGGATGATTGACGATGATGGAGAAGCTAGCGAGGAGGGGGCTTCTTTACATAGAAGCGACGACCTTCCTCAACTAAATAGACCGCTCAATCTGTTGAGTAAGCTACACTAACCTAGGACGATGCCTCAGCGCTCTATGGGGAGTTGGAAGTGGTGGAAAATGCCATTTTCCATTTCCGGATCCCAGCCGCTACTCCCGGTATTGTGGGGCCTAATACCGGGTCTCTGCCATCTTTGGTTGATGAGCAACCAATAACCAGCACTGCGTTTGCTGCAGCTGCTTCTCACCCATCAACGCCTTCGGCTTCATCTCCTTCTTCACCAACTCTTCCACTAGAAACTGCTACATCATCTCCAGCAGCCGTGTCTGTCCTAGAAGAGGATGTTTCTCTCCCCCAGCCCCCATTTCATGGGAATTTGGGGAAAAATTATGCTGCCTCCTCAGAAGATCCGCAAAGGAGAAGGAACGTTACTCTCTCGGTCTCTACCAGATGCAATTTTCTGTCCCGACCGGTGGAACTTGCTAACTATCTGAAGCCTCTGGCTTCAGAAAAATATTGGGAAAAGATACAGGCCCTCTCGGGAGAGTGTTTGTTGAACAAAGCTATGCACAATGTCGCAGCGGTACACTCTTCACTTCCTTTGTCATTTCTGCTGTCTTTGATTTAGTAATATCCTGAGTTCGTAGGAAAATTTCCTTGCCTCCGAGGGCCTCCAGAGGTTGATTCGGGAAAAAGAAGAACTTACCTCCGGGCGAGATCAATTTTTGGCTGGGCGGAACCAAACTGCTGCTCGCCTCCCAGAATTGGAAGCCAAAGCTGCTGAGGCTGTTGTGCTGGAGCCTCATTTGCAGTAAAGCGAGCAAGAAGTGGAGACCGTTAGCCAAGAGATCGCCCCGCTGAGGGTTCAATCTAAAGAGGCCAGGGCAAAATGGGCTGAAGTCCGTAGTGCCGTTCTTGCTGCATCGACCGCGAGGCTGCATCTGCTGAAAGATTGACCAACTTGGAGGCAACCTTGAACTCCAAAACTGAAGAGCTTGTTTCTTCCAGGGTGAAATATGCCCAATTAGAGGAGAAGTATAAGAAGACAATTGAGCATAATAGAATTTTCAGTTCTACTTCCGCGAACTCGACGTTAGCCTCAAGTCCATTAGATCCGCTGAGGAAAACCTTTTTGCCGAGGTTAACCAACTTAAATAAGAACTCAAGCACCGAGCGGCTTCCCTCGTTGTTGAAAAAATATATGTTATGTACAACATGAGGAGAAAAACCTTAGAAGGGGCTAAAATAGGTGTCATTGACTTTGATGCCGAAATCGCTAAAGCTCGTGAGTTAGAGTCAGCTGCTAAAAGGGGTCTCCCGGCGGGGCATAATGCTTCCGGTTCTTCTGGTTCTGGTTCCGAATCCTCAGGAACTGACGAGGAACCGGAGAGCAAAGATATTGAAGGCTAAACTGATGAAGGTCAAGACATTGAGCCAACGACAGATCTACTCACTTCACCTGGGGGCGCGGATGCTTCTCTTCCTCTGGGTTCCGGAGATGCAGCAGTTTAGCTTTTAATTTCTTTTCCCAACTTTTGTACATGTGCCGTTTTGGCACATTTATTTTGAATAAAAATATCTTTTGCTAAAGTATTACATGAGTCTTTCTGCCTTCTTTTGTTTGAACATTTATGCAAGTTTTAATCTTTGCGTTATTTCTTTCTTAAATGTTTTGCTGCAAGTTTTACTATTGCGTCTGATTATGCAAGGTTTTTGGGTGTATTTTTCCCCAAAATCATTTGGATTTGGGGCACAAGTTCTTCCAAAATCAACCCTTTATCGTGAGGGTTTTCATAAGAGAGGTACCTCTTATGTTTACGGTTCTCTTGAAGAGGACGTCGCCTGTTCATTACTACACTAGCATTTGAAGTACTTGTTTGACTTCAAATGACAAAATCAATTCATCGTTCAGACAAGAAACAAGATAGAAATAAATTTTTTTTACTTTATTCCTTCCATTTTCAAAAAGTGCATAAGCATTCATTATGCTAAAAATAAATTGCCATTTCTTGTGGCTAACTCGTACAACTTGTTCCTACGGGGCTGGCTGCGCAGTCCCCCATCCCGATGATACAACTATATTTTTGGTTTTTGTTTTCTGGTCGACGTGGTAGTCATTGTTGCCGTATCCTCATATCATTCCCCCAGTGTTCGAATGTGAAGAATGTGAATTGGAACACTGGAAGTTTTGCACATTCGAGGACTCCACTAATGAGTTGCTAGATAATCTTCTTTCGGTAACAAACTTCACGTCCCCTTAGAAATTTATGCTATCGAGCCAAAGAATATCTAATAATCCTCTAGTGTTTTGTACTTGTGAACGGTCGGGTAACCTTTGCTCGATAAAAAACTTAACTTCTCGGTGGAAATTTCACTATCGAGTCAAAGATTATCTAACTTCTCCGGAATGGTTCTTCGCTTGTGTGCCTTGTTGTTAAAAGGTCTTATTGCCGTTGTTGAAACCTTCTTTGTAGTATGCTTTCTGTTGCTGCCTCGTTAAGAACCTTTCAGGAAAACCCAATAGGGACAAAAACTGGACGAAGGGAAAAAAAGTGCAGCACATACTTTCAGTACAGGTGATGTTTGTCAGCAATAATATCTCTTGAGGTGTGCCACATTCTAGTTTCTTGGAAACTTTTCTCCACCTTGATTTTCTAACTCGTATGAATCTTTCTCGGTGAAAGCTGAAACCCGGTAGGGGCCTTCCCATGTTGGCCTAGCTTTCCTGCGTTGAGTTCCCGGGTGTTTTGAGTTACTTTCCTTAGAACCAATTTTCCACTTTGAAATAACGGAGATTGGCTCTTCGATTATAATATCTTTCTATTCTCTGCTTTTGGGCTTCGATTCTTATATGCGTCAAGTCCTTGCGCTCATCGAGTAGCTCTAAGTTGACTAACATTACTTCGTTGTTTGCCTCTTCACTTGCCTGAAAATATCACAAGGTAGGCTCCCCTACTTCTACCGGGGGCTTCTGCTCCGTACACAATGGAGAAAGGAGTTTCTCCTGTGCTCGATTTGGGCGTTGTTCGATACATCCATAGCACTCCAGGCAGTTCCTCGGGCATTTACCTTTAGCTGCTTCCAATCTCTTTTTGAGATTTTGTATAATCACTTTGTTCGTTGATTCCGCTTGACCATTTCTGCTCGGATGATAGGGTGAAGATATGATTCTTTTAATTTTCAAGTCTTCAAGGAACTTTGTGATCTTTGCGCTTGTAAACTGTGGCCCCTTATCGTAGGCTATCTTTTTTGGTATTCCAAATCTGCAAATTATGTTCTCCCATGAGAAATCCACCACTTCACGTTCGTCGATCTTTTGATAAGGACCAACTTCAACCCACTTAGAAAAATAGTTAGTCAAATCAAAATAAATCTTACCTTGCCAGGGGCCAGCGGTAGTGGCCCGACGATATCCATTCCCCACTTCATGAACGACCATGGAGACAGAACTGAATGCAATGGTTCTGCTGGTTGATGTACCAGTGGTGCATAACGTTGACAACTTATCGCATTTTTGTACGAAATCTTTAGCATCTTGTTCCATTCGGCCCTAATAGTATCTTTCCCTTACCAATTTAAGCACCAAGGAGTCTGCAACCGAATGATTTCCACATATCCCCTCGTGGACTTCTTGCATAACATAATTAGCTTCGAAATCTCCCAAGCATTGGGCCAGTGGGCCTTGAATAGATTTCTTGTACAGTTGACCTCCTTTGAAGCTATATCATGCTGCTTTGGCGCGCAGCGCACGGGATGCCTTGGAATTTTCGGGAAACTTCCTGTATTCGATATAATCAATGATCTCATTCCTCCAGTCCCAGACCAAATTTATTGTATTCACCTCATAGTAGCTATCTGCGTCTAGAATTGAGTGCATGAGCTGTACTATCGTCCCGGAATGTAATCCCTTAATTTTCATTGATGAACCGAGGTTAGCTAATGCATATGCTTTTGCATTTTCTTCCCTCGGGATATGCATAATTCACCGCTCCCGGAACCGAGCAAGCGGAGTCTAAACCTTAACTACGTATTGTTGCATGCTCTCCTCTTTGGTTTCGAAGATCCTGTAGACCTGATTTACCACCAGTTAAGAGTCGCATTTGATTTCTATGACCTCGGAATCTAGTCTCGAGCCAATTTGAGTCCTGCAATTAGAGCTTCATACTCTGCTTCGTTGTTAGTCGAAGGGGCAGTTCTTATGGCCTGCCTTAGGGTTTCTCCTGAAGGCGTGGTTAATACTATGCCAATCCTGGACCCCTTTATGTTAGAAGCTCCGTTCGTAAATTGGGTCCAAACTTCCGATGTCGATTCTAACACCATCACTGCTTCTTTGGTTGCTAGAGGCAGCAATCCCGAACTGAAATCGGCCACAAAGTCGGCCGAAACTTGTGACTTAATTGCAGTCCTATGTTTATATTCTATGTCAAATTCACTCATTTCGACTGCCCATTTGGCCAACCTACCCGAGAGTTCGGGTTTATGAAGGATATTCCACAGGGGAAAGGTGGTCACCACAACTATCGGGTGACACTGGAAGTAAGGCCTCAGCTTTCGAGCGGCGACTACGAGAGCTACGGCCAGCTTCCCCAAATGCGAGTAGCGATTTTCTGCTCCCGTTAAAATTCTACTAAGGTAATAAATGGGAGATTGCATACCTTCATCGTCACGGACTAGAATAGCGCTTACCGCTACCTCTGAGACTGCTAGGTAAATTAACAATTTTTCATCTGATAATAACGGAGGGCTTGATAAGCACCTTTTCAAATCCTTCAAAGCTTGCTGGCACTCCGAGGTCCATATGAAGTTGTTCTTCTTTATGAGCAGCGCGAAGAAATGGTGGCACTTCTCTGATAACCGGGAAATGAACCTGCTCAAAGAGGCCAATCTCCCTATGAGCATTTGAACCTCTTTGACGCTTGATAGCTAGTCCGGGATGTCTTCGATGGCTTTGATCTTATCGGGGTTTACCTCAATCCCCCTTTGTGACACCAAAAATCCAAGGAACTTGCCGGAGCTGACCTCGAACGCGCACTTCTCGGGGTTAAGCTTCATTTTGTGCTTCCTTAGGATGTCAAAAGTTTCTTAAATGCTTAAGATGATCACCTGCATTCAAAGACTTAACTAGTATATTGTCTATATAAACTTCCATGGTTTTCCCTATCTTCTTTTCAAACATCTTATTTACGAGCCGCTGATAAGTGGTTCCGGCGTTCTTTAGTCCGAAGGGCATCACATTATAGAAATATATGCCAAAATTTGTTATGAACGAAGTTTTTTCCTAATCCTCCGGGTTTATCTTAATTTGGTTGTACCCGGAATAAGCATCGAGGAAACACATTAACTCGTGCTCAGCCGTTGCATCAATCATTTGATCGATGTTTGGCAGTGGGAACGAGTCCTTTGGGCACACCTTATTCAAGTCCTTATAGTCTACGAACACGTGAAAATTATTGTTCATCTTAAGAATTACTACTATGTTAGCTAGCCAGTCTGGATATTTTACCTCTTGGATCGAACCGATATCAAGTATGCGAGTTACCTCTTCCTTGACGAATTTATTTCTGGCCTCCGCAATAAGACGTTACTTTTGTCTTACCAGAGGAATGTAGGGATCCAAGCTTAGCTTGTGTACGACTACTTCCGTTGGGATGTCTGTCATATCCGCGTGCGACCACGCAAAAAAATCGGCATTAAAGTTAAGAAATTCAATAAATCCAAACCTTAGCTCGGGGTGCAGTCCTGTCCCCAAGTGGAATTTCCTTTCCAAGAACTTTTCAAACAATGCGACTTGATCAAGCTCTTCCGTTGTGGACTTTGTTGTTGCGTTTGTCGCTTCTGGTACATGTAAATATCTTGGCACCTGATAAGATTCCGACGATTCTTCCTCCTGGTTAACTTTGCTTGAATCGGGAGCAGGCACTGCTTCCTGTGATTGCTATGCCGCATGCTCCTTCCCTTTACTATCGAAATCGCATTCATCTCCCTTGCCGCTGGTTGGTCACCTTTTATCTGTTTAATCCCCTCGGGAGTTGGGAATTTTAGCAATTGATGATACGTTGATGGTACGACTTTCATCTCGTGCAACCATGATCTTCCCAGAATAATGTTGTAACACATATCACTATCCACAACCTCGAAAAGGGTCGTCTTCATCACCACCTGGACATTTGTGGGCAGCATCATCTCTCCTCGGGTTGTCACGCTTGCGAGGTTGAACCCGGCGAGGAGTTTTGTGGCCGGAATGATTCTTTCGTTATGTTTGGCTTGCTCTAATACCCTCTATTGTATGATATTGGCCGAACTCCCTGGATCCACCAGAATATGTTTGATTTTAAAATCTAATACATTTAAAGAAATTACCAATGCATCGTTATGCGATAGAAATAATCCATCTGCGTCTTCCTCCGTGAAAGTAATGTCATCTTTTGCGACTTCCTGGAGTCTCTTATTGTGGGTTACTGATACCTTCGTCTTTTTTGCTGCCGAGAAGGTAACCCTGCTAATCTCGTTCCCCCCGAAAATCATGTTGATCGTCTGGCGTGGGGGATCATCTCCTATTTTTTAGGGCTCCGTGTTATCACGGTTGCGATCGTAGTTAGTTTTGGCCCGGTCACTTAACAATTCCCGGAGACGGCCATTTTTCAATAATGTCGCCACCTCTTCACGCAGATATCGGCAGTCCCCGATCCGGTGGCCATTCGTCCCGTGGTATTCGCACCAAAAATTAAGGTCCCTTTGGCTGGAATTGGATCTCATTGGCTTTGGGAACAGTGCTTCTTTAATGTTCTTCATGGCCGATACCAACTCTACTATGCTGACGTTGAAGTTGTATTCTGATAGCCTGGGATAGGAAGGATCTTGAGAACCTGACGTTTCTTTGTCCTGCAATGATCTGTTGTTTTGACCGCGATCATTTTTTCTGTCAGTAATGAACCTGTCTGCTGATCGGAAACCTCTACCGCGTCCTTCTACCCGTTCGTAGGCAAAAACCTACCCCTCGAAGACCGTCTGTCTGTGTCGAAATCGTCTTTTGATTTTTCTTTATTCTTTTCCCAACCTTTAGCCGACACTGGGAAGTGAGCTTATCATCCTTAATCCTTATCTTTGACTTGTACCTGTTGTGAATATCCGCCCAAGTCATTGCTTGGAATTCGAGCAAGTATTCCTTCAACTTCCGG
This sequence comes from Nicotiana obtusifolia, assembly GCA_002018475.1. Taxonomy (NCBI): domain Eukaryota; kingdom Viridiplantae; phylum Streptophyta; class Magnoliopsida; order Solanales; family Solanaceae; genus Nicotiana; species Nicotiana obtusifolia. The sequence continues at coordinate 25,758 of MCJB01000257.1, read as the reverse complement.
GAAGCATCAGAACTTCTAGGATTCAAACCCTTGGTGAATGCTTCAGCCACCCATTCATCCAGAACAACCGGGAACAACATCCTTTCCTTCTAGAACCAGGTTACGAATTCCCGCAAGAACTCGGACTCTCCTTGTGCAATTCTGAATATGTCGGCCTTCCGTGCCTACACCTTTCTGGCCCCGGCATGAGCCTTAATAAAAGAATCTGCGAGCATCTCAAAGGAATCTATGGAATGCTCGGGTAACATCGAATACCACATCAAGGCTCTCCTCGTGAGAGTCTCTCCGAATTTTTTCAGCAAAACAGATTCGATCTCGTGAGGAGCTAAATCGTTCCCCTTCACCGCCATTGTATAGGTGGTAATATGCTCCTGAGGGTCTGAACTACTATCATATTTCGGCACGTCGGGCATTTTAAACTACTTCGAGATCAATTCTGGTGCCGCGCTTGGTTTATATGGCAACTGAGTATACTTCTTTGAGTCCGTCCCTTTCAGCAGCGGTGGCGCACCCGGGATTTGGTCCATGCGGGCGTTCATTTTCCTCATATACCGTAAGAGTTCTCTTTTGAATGGATCGCTCTCGTTGTTGTGATCGTATCCTCTCCCCCCGACACCCTCGAAGCCGACCTCGCCCCTCGGGGTATTGTTGTCGACCGTCTGCGTTGTTTGATTTGTAGGAGCACAAGGAGGAACTAGACCTCGCCCATTTTGCATTATTAAAAACACCCGATAACGCCTGCTTTAGTTCTGTCATAACCTTATCCTGCCGCGTGAGATTAAGCCTGTATTGTGGTCCAGGCCTGGGCCAAACGGGCCTAGGCTGAGGAGGTCCCGGGCCTAACGAGCCAGATGTAAGGGACCGGCCCACTGCGGTCCTAAGCCCACATAGTCCCGGGCTAAATGGGCCGGGCCCGCGGGCCTAACGGGCCTAAACGGGCTTTTCGTTCCGGACTAATTTTTTTTTTATCTAGAAAAATTTCTTGTAAACTATATATGTATATACTAATATAAATTGCTTATATATATCTATATAAATATATATATATATATAGTGTGTATATATATATATATATATATATATCTATATATGTGTGTATATATATATGTAAGGCAATATACACACACACACATATATATATGTGTGTGTGTATGTGTATGTGTATATATATTGTATATATGTATTAGATATATAATATATATACTATATCATATTTAAACACAAAATAAATTGCAAAGAAATATTCAAAGGAATGTCTTATATATAGTTTATATGTATTGTCTTATATTGCCTTATATAAGCATTGTATATATTCAAGGGAATGTCTTATATATAGTTTATATATATATATATATATATATCTACATATATATAAGGCAATACATATAAACTATATATGAGACATTCCCTTGAATATTTCTTTGTAATCTATTTTGTGTTTAAATATGATATAGTATATATATTATATATCTAATACATATATACAATATATATATATATACACACACACACACACACATATATATATATGTATATATATATTGCCTTACATACACACACACACACACACACACACATATATATATATACATATATATTAAGGCAATATATATATATATACAATATATACAATATATATATATATATATATACACAATATATTCAAGGCTTATATAAGGCAATATATATATGTATATATATATATATATATAAAAAAAAAAAAGCAATTTATATTAGTATATGCATATATAGTTTACAAGAAATTTCTCTAGATAAAAAAAAAATAGTCCGGAACGAAATGCCCGTTTAGGCCCGCGGGCTCGGCCCATTTAGCCCGGGACTATGTGGGCTTAGGACCGCAGTGGGCCGGTCCCTTACATCTGGCCCGTTAGGCCCGAAACCGTTTGGCCCGGGACCGCCTCAGCCCAGGCCCGTTTGGCCCGTTTGGCCCAGGCCCGGACCAATACAGGCTTAGATAAAACAGGCAGGGCCAAGAATTTGTTTGGGACAGGAGTTTACTTACAGGCAGATGAAGATATTCTCTGCTATGTTGTTACCTTTACTTTGCTTTCAAGTTGAGTGATGACAAGAAGACTGTCAACTACAGGACAATGATTAATCTTCACATCGACGGCGGACTTCATGTTCGTGTCTTTCATAGATAAGGCCATTAGATACAGTTTCCATAAATATGTTCAGTATTGGTCCGATGATACCTTTACTTAAACTTTCTTTCATCCCTCTGTGTTTTTATCACGTGTATTGGGTTCCGCGTTGATATACCCACTGTCACCCCTTCCCCAACCCCTTCTTAGAAGAAAATACTAATAGCGTTTAAGGTCAGTAAACTATTTCCATGGAACATCGTGTCGAACGAAATCCGGATTATTTAATCAGTATAAATTGTCTGTCTTATTTATACGATATTAGTTTTCCAGTATAAAATTCTGCATAACCAATATAGTCTCGGTATAACTGATCCGGCTTTGGTTTCCAGTATTAAATGTCGCATAAGTCATGCAGAGTTTAGTACCAAAAACCATACATTGCATTACTATTTCCGATATACCTTACACGAGAATTTATATACATTTTTTGTTTCATTTTATGTGATGGTGTTTGATTGGGCATGCAATTTAAGAAAAAGATGAAAACTTTTGGAATTTTGTGGTTCTAGACATACCAAAAGACAATTATGTTGATATAAAAGCTTGTTAATAAGGGTAAAATAGAAACTTAAATTAGTGCTCACAAGCATAGAGATTTAAGGATGCTGACTGCTGATGTGAGGACAAACAAGCAAAAACAGCAGAGCAAGTTGTAGACTAGTTAAACGTTACACTATGTCTCATGCTGAGACGCCATATTTATGTTCAAATCCACAGGGGTCACAACCTCCAAAGTCCAATTCTTGTTCCAAGGGGATAGGGACATCTTCTTTTGTTTATTCTGCAAGTTTCTTTCGGTTCATTTTCTACATGACTAGGACTTTGATTTTTCCCTGCTCCCACCCAACAAGAATCCAAACCATTTCCCTCCAAGAAATCTGCTAGATAATTCTAGCAAGAACGAAAAAGATTGGCAAAAAGATTCTTGGGCATTTCTCTTTTGTACTCTGTTTGGCAAGAATGCTTGCTCGGATCACATGTGAACAATTTTCTGGATTTGTCTTTTCAAGCAAAGGCGGAGCCAAAAATTTTATAGAAGGAAATTAAATAAGATACTAATGTAAGATTGTCCACCTGGAATTAGAATCACCACTAAAACAATTTTTGAACCCCTTTGCTACTTTACCAGAATTTTTTCCTTATATTAAGGAGATTCGACAGTTTAAATATTATAAAAAGAATTCATTTCCCCACTCCACAAAGTGTAATTTTTCAAGGAAGGAGATTGGAACCCTATCATCAACTGCCCCTGTGTGCATGTGTTTTAGATAGCTATATAGAGACGGTTGACGGTTGTTATCCCTCCATTATACACCCTATTGCTAAAAATGGATATTCTCTATACTATCTTCACCTGTATAGCGATCCTCTTATTCCTATGTGTCATTCCCATTTTAGTTTTAATAGTAAGGATCTATATTGGCAAGTCAATCAGAAACCCCAAATATGCACCAGTGGTAGGAACTGTGTTTCATCAACTCTTCTACTTCAACAGACTCTATGATTATCAAACAGAGGTGGCTAAAAAAACCCCTACTTCCCGGCTTCTATCGCCGGAGCAGAGTGAAACATATACTACTGATTCAAGAAATATTGAACACATTCTTAAGACCAACTTTAGCAAGTACTCCAAAGGCAAGCGTAATCAAGAAGTTCTGAGGGACTTGTTTGGCGAAGGGATTTTTGCCGTAGATGGTGAAAAATGGAAGCAACAGAGAAAACTTTCAAGCTTTGAGTTCTCAGCAAGGGTCTTGAGAGACTTTAGCTGCACCGTTTTCAGAAAAAGAGCAACCAAATTGGTCAGCAAGATTTCTGACTTCTCTATTGCCAACCAAGTTTTTGATATGCAAGTAAGTTATTCAACAACTCTCTTTAGCACTTCCCCTCAAATTTAACAATACTTGAACAACTCAATAATTTCACTGGTTAGTTGTTATTACTAGACTATGGCACCATATTTGTAGGAACTGCTAATGAGAAGCTCCCTGGACTCAATATTCAAAGTTGGCTTTGGAGTTGATCTGAACTGCCTGGATGGATCAGGAGGAGATAATACCAAATTCATCAAAGCCTTTGATGACTCGAATGAATTGACATACTGGCGCTATGTCGATCCATTCTGGAAGCTTAAGAGATTCTTCAACATTGGCTCTGAATTCCTCCTTAAAAAGAACATCAAGTACATCCACGAATTCGTTGATGAACTAATAAGAACAAGGCGCAAACAGCTAGAAATGAAACAAGATTCTGTAAGTCTTATTTTATTATTATTAGAATATTTTGAGAGCTGGAAGTGAAACGTTTCCATCTTCTAAAGCTTATGAATCTTTTTTTCGTTGTGCAAGATGGATAAGGAAGACATACTCTCAAGGTTTCTGGTAGAGAGTAAGAAGGATCCAGAGATAATGAATGATCAATATCTCAGAGATATTATACTGAATTTCATGCTTGCTGGCAAAGATAGTAGTGCTAATACTCTTTCATGGTTTTTCTACATGCTTTGCCAGAGCCCCTTGATCCAAGTAAAGGTTGTTGAGGAAATAAGACAAGTTATTGGTTATAACATAAGCAACAGTGAAAGAGTAGATGATTTTGTGGCAAGTATTACAGAAGAAGTCCTAGAAAAAATGCATTATCTTCATGCAACATTGACAGAGACCTTGAGGCTATACCCTGCAGTCCCAGTGGTAAATCATTTTTTTAAGAAAACACAATTTTTTCATAAACGAAACCAAACTACTCTATCATTTCTACTTTCTGTATCTATAGATGACTATTTGTCATATCCAACATGTTATTTGTTGATACTCAGGATGGCAGGTGCGCGGATGCAGATGATGTTCTTCCTGATGGCTTTCACATCAGAAAGGGGGATGGAGTCTATTATATATCCTATGCAATGGGGAGAATGCCTTACATTTGGGGCAATGACGCTGAGGATTTCCGACCTGAAAGATGGTTGAAGGATGGGATTTTCCAGCCAGAGTCGCCATTCAAATTCATAGCATTTCATGTAAGTATTAAACTTCCATACTTTATTAGCGCGACTACCGAATTGATATAGATGATCACTGAGGCTATATAGTTTGTTGTTAAGTGTAGTTCGGAAAATAGGAAATTATGCTCAAATATGTCAAGTTTTAGTACAGACCTAACGGAATATATAGCAGTTTGCATGCTTTGCTAAATCTTCCTTCACACAAGGGCTGCATCATGTTATTATTCTCTAACTAGTTGTTTCATTTGATTTACAGGCTGGTCCACGAATATGCCTAGGCAAAGATTTTGCTTATCGGCAAATGAAGATTTTAGCAATAGCTCTTCTTCATTTCTTCAGGTTCAAATTATCAGATGACACGAAAGTAACTTATAGAACCATGTTTACACTCCACATCAATGAAGGCCTTCCAGTTCTTGCAGTTCCAAGAAGAGGATGAAATGCAGAAGGCACTTTGATTATCATCTTTATAGCTAATGTACAGAAGTCAAGTCGGTCCATTTCTGCCATTTGAAAAATAAGTTCAACTACTCACAACTTTATGACTACAAAATGAATGCTAATATTTCATCAGGTTCTTGATTTCTTCATAAAAGTACGAACTGGCTTCATATTAGTGAGATGTTGTACCCTGCATTCCATATTGAAAAATTGGCCTTTCTTAGTGAACTTGAATAACAAACTAAAAAGTAAGAGTTGAAATTATAACAAATCATGTAATCCAATTTAGTGAATTAGTAATACATAATATACATATGTGTATGTATATATTATAGATCAAACTATTCTGAACTCACTGACTTTAGATCCTAAATTCGCTTCTGGCACATGATTATAAAGTCAAGAATTTACGATGTTATCTAACCACAAAGTTTGATGGACTAAATCAGATGATACCCTATAAAATAGATTGCACAAACATGGCTTTAGAAATATTGGATGCTTGACATTCGGGGTGTGCATGGGTCGGATTGGTTCGGGCTTTTCAATTATCAAACCAAACCAATTGCATCGGGGTTTTAAATCTATAAACCAAACCAAACCAAACCAACAAAAGTCGACTTTTTCAATCATGGTATTTGGTACTAGTTGGATACAACTATATAAGATATTACCCATGAAAATAACACAAACTAATGTGAGATTAGTCACGACATTATACTAAGATATTCAACATAACGATAATAAAATCGCATAAAACAAATATTGCCAATTAATTAGCCATAATGAAAATGAATATAATCTAAAAGTACTGAGTCTTAGCTAAAATAAATATGACGAATAAGTACTAAGTATTAATTATATAACTAAACAATAAAAAAATAAAGTTATGTATTTTCACTGTCTTAAACCAATGAAATATATATATATATATATATTTTCACTGTCTTAAACCAATGAAAAATAAATAAATAAATATATATATATATATATATGTATATATTTATATATATATTATATATATATATCTCCAATCGTCATTCCTAGTATTGAATTGAATTTTTTTTTTTTTTTTTTG
>MCJB01000256.1:3228-37540 GCA_002018475.1 Nicotiana obtusifolia | reverse complement strand
TATATATATATATATATATATATATATATATATATATATATATATATATATATATGGATTACGGGGAAAGGTTACGACGTTATATACGCACCACCACCTACTTAGTTAGCATACGTTGATGATTTCGCCCATAGAGGCTGAGATGATATGATAGGATGCCCTCAAAGGCTTGATGATGTTATGTACGCATTAATTCATGGTATGGCATTTATATACTTATGCATGACACTATAAATGTTTCATGATTCACAAAGCTATTCAGACTTACAGGTTGAATCCTTTACTGCATGTTTCTTTCATGTCTTTTATATACTGCTTTTCATGCCTTACATACTCGGTACTTTATTTGTACTGACATCCCTTTTTCCTGGGGACGCTGCGTTTCATGCCCTTCGGTCCCGATAGATAGGTTGACAGTCTTCCTAGTAGACTACCAACTCAACTGCAGGTGTTGGTGCACTCCACTTACTCCAAAGTTGCCTATTTGGTCAGTATGCTTTGGACATTTATTGATTGGTATGTCGGGGCCTTGTCCCGGCCTTATGATGTTTATGTACTCTTAATGGCTTGTAGTCGGATGTCATGTATATGGATACTTGTATGGCCTTGTCAGCTTATGTTATGATTATACAAATGATCATGTTGGCCTTATAGGCCCGCATATCACATGTATAAGTTTCTGTATTATGCTGGGTTGTCTTATGACTAGTATTCTCCTATGTTTTATTCTTGTTATCTCATGACGACCCTTCTAGACCATTTACCTATGACGGTGAAATAGAATGATACATTACGTTAAACTCGGTTTAGTAAGGTAGCGGTTGCCCATCGTGGCCCTCTGATTTGGGTCGTGACAAAAGTGGTATCATAGCAGTTCTGTCCTCGGGAGTCTACAAGCCCTGTCTAGTAGAGTCTTATTTATAGGTGTCTTGTGCATCACACTTGTAAGCAGGAGGTTACAAAGGCATTTGGGATTGTCACTCTTTCTTTTTATTCTAGATCGTGTGGTTGAGCTCAGTTGTAAGAATTCAAACTAATAACTTCTATTTTACTCGTAATACAATGATACCTACATCCAGAAGGACAGTTGGTAAGAGATGTAGCTGTGGAAGAGTTGAGTCAGAGGAACTCGATTTTGCATCGTGCTTATGATGAGTAAATATGAGGTCTTCAGCAGATCATGTGTGTACTAAGTGTGTAAGCTTCTTGATAAGGATCCCTAAGGCATGAATATCTATCCACCCATATGTTTTAAAGCAACGAGAGAATCATAAGGTAGATATGAGTTTCGACAAGTAAAAAAAGCAAGGTAGATGGATACAAGATACCTAGTTAATGAAGATTATCAGTATTTACAATTCAAGTAGAGAAATATAAGCATTTTGAGTTACATTCACTGTAACAGAGATATGTTATGCCTATGGGAGCCACACCCATCTCTGTTATGCCCTATGGGAGCTAACAGATATAGTATAAGAGAAGGACCGGACATCAGGATCTAGCTAGGGTTATAGTAACCCAAAATGGTGGATGGATTGTTAGAGTTAGCTAAGATATCTGAAGGATATTGTAAATGTGGTAATAATTCTCCTTGAGAGACACCCAGATAGGGCACTCTAGAATAGTAAAACTAGATATGAATACTAGAATGTTAAAAAATAATTATAAAGATAGGCACTAGAATCCTAGAAGGGATAAATATTTACCTTAGTATGGCTCCCGTCCCTAGTAAAGAGAGAATGTTAGGCGAGCTAAAGAGTTAGTGGATGGGGAAATGGTAGTGAAAAGCAAAAGACTTTTTTCATGAGGTTTTCAGAATAAAGTGATAGACAGAAATATTAGCAGGAGAATAAGAAGAGAGTAAATGAAGTATTATGAGCATGATGTAACAAATGAGTGATAACGACTAACCAAAAATATGAGAGGATGACAGAGTCTATAGTCAAGTGAAGGGTAAGACAAGAGGTGACATGTCTTGAATCAATAAAGGGTATAAGCCATGAAGTCATATCCTCATTTTGAGAAATAAGTTGGTGATTCCAACATGATTACCGGAAGGAAAAGTTAGACCCCAGAGTATTAGAAATCAGTATGGACTAGTGAACAAGATAAAATGAACAAGAATTAGGGAAAGAATGATTTGATAATAGTCGGCATTGTGAGAATTTCAACTACCACGTTCCACCAAAAATAGAATGGACAATAGAAGAACAACCTTTCAAGGTGATTCAGGAAGCAACTTCCATAAAGCAAACACTGTGAGCATAGTTAAGCTTAAGGGACTAAGTGTGCCAGTTACACTAAGTGTCACCGCGCGTGTAAGGAATAAAGTTATTCCTAGTATAAAATGGTTACGTAAGGCGAGTAAGGGTCATTTATGATGTGAAAAGACGTTAAATATGAAGAGGTAAAACATCTATAGGTAGATCGTCATAGCATTAAATCTTAGTACTCTCCTAAAGGGGGGAATATGGTGTGATATGGTATTAAGTTGGAGTTAAGTAGTTCATATAACTATGGAATGGTATAGGAAGAATGCGATAAATATGAGAAAGGGACGAGATTGCACTTATTCAAATCCTACAGATATGTTGCGACTCCAGAACATTATGCAAGCACGATGCCAGGGAGAGGTAGTAAGGTTTCCCACCAGGATGTTATTGATAAATAAGTGTGAATGAACAGTTGATACATAAGGAGCTAGTACGAGAGGTAAGTTAAGACAAAAGAAATAACCCAAGAGAGATTACGCGAAACATAGATATGAGAATGGACCAACGAGTAGTTATTAGTTGATTCAGGAAGAGTCTAGTTATGGATAGACAGGAGGATACAAATAAATCAACAGGTCATGCGAGATAAATATAGTGAACCTCAATATAGGGAATTCAGTCTCGCAGTTATGACATTGTGACCCTTGAGAAATATTCAGATTGGAGTTAGGGTAGTTAAAGGTACCGTATGAGTGTTACAAAAATAAAAGAGAGTGCCACTGGGAAGAGAGTTAAAATTTCAGTTCAGAAGCAACCCTGCGAGCATATGAGCGTGGAGCTAAGTAACTAAGGATAATTATAGGTGAGGAAGAACATCAAAATATTCCTTCGGGTAAACGATTTAATAAGCTCGCAGCTTTACAAGAGTCAGAGGGTTTCCCCCAAGTACTTCAACAAAATACTAGCTAAGGAAATAAGGAAGGAGACTTCAACCTAAGCATAGCAACTTGAAGAAAATGATCTTGTAATAATAGTCTCACTACAACATTGTATGCACTCCATAAGAAAGTGGCACTTATCGTGGCTAATGAACGGGAAGTAAAATCAAAATTAATATTCGAGATCATATGAGTTGCACAAAAATTCCGACATGCGTGGGACCTAAGATAAGCCAAATATTCACACAATAAGTGGTAGAAAGACCAGTAAAAGAATTTGCTTATGTTTAAAGAAACTTGAGAAGGAATGAAAGGAATTATTCGATCAATGACCCAAAGCTAGTCACGTTATGAACGGGCTTAAGATTTCAGAGTATTATCCATGCAGCATATATGTTGGCATTCATACCGCCGTAGAAGACTCCGATATAAGTTAAAAGAAATAATTGAGTCCAGGTCACAGACAAAGGATTCAATTGTTAGAAGATTATATGATGAATATTCCATGGCGTCCGTGAAAGGTTAAATTAATAACTAATACCCGAGCCGTAGATCAGAAGATAGCTTAAGCGTATATAAAGGCTGAGGGAGAAGAGGAAACTAAAGAGTTACATTAGCTAAGTAAATCAGGAGTCTGATTATTGGACCTAGATAATTATAGATTTCGTGATTGAGAACATTGCAGAATCACTCTTTATATCAGAGGTACAAGAGAGACAGTACAAATAGCCATATTCTATAACGGTTGTACGATAAGGTCAGTTATAAGAGTACCATCCTCATAAGTAGTCAGTATGAAGCTCCCACCGTATTATGTATGCACCAGAGGTGCAAGTATTATAGTAGAGCTTCAAGTTATGGATGTGATACCTATGTGAAAGGGAGGTTATGAAAGAGATAAAAAATACGATGCAAGATTTTATGTAAAGTAAGGTAAAGGTGAACAACGTACGAGATACTCAAGTGCAGAAGGTTGTGAATAGTCCATACTTCTGATAGAGGGATAGAAGCACCTTAGCTTGACTCCTCATAAATTGTCTCGAAGGCACGAATGTAGCTTGATCAGGCTGGCCTGCATAATCCTCCCCTTCTTAAGAAGATTTCGTCCGCGAAATCGAGCCATCATCATCTCTCAAAGCGGCGGTAACTGCAACACAAGGAATTAAGTCTGAAATGTTGAACGTTTTAGAAACACTATACTCACTAGGCAGGTCTATGACATAGGCTTTGTTATTGATCTTTTGCAGCACTTGGAATGGACCATCTCCTCGAGGCACTAGCTTCCCCTTCCTTTGGTTCGGGAACCTCTCCTTTTGGAAGTGCACCCAAACCTAATCACCTTTCTTCATGTCCAGCTTTTTCCTTCCTTTATTCGTCTTGATCGCCACTTTCTCATAAGCTTCCTCCAAGTTCTTCCTCACCTTATCATGCAACTCAAGCAACGTGGCTGACCGGTTATCACCATCAACAGTAATAGTTGCATCTCTCAGTAAAGGAGTAAGATCAAGAGGAATCAAGGGATTAAAGCCATAAGCACATTGAAATGGAGTTATGGTAGTCATTTTATGCACAGTTCTATTATAAGCAAACTCCATAATAGGCAATCTACAAGCCCACGTCCCCGCCTTCCATTTGGTCATAGCTCGAAGAAGAACTCCCAAGGTTCGGTTAACAACCTCAGTCTGATTGTCAATATGTGGATGATGAGACATAGAAAACAACAGTTTGGTACGAAGAGCACCCCACAAGCGCTTCCAAATGTGACTCTAAAATTTTGCATCCTTATAAAAAACAATAGTACGAAGCACACCATGCAGCCTAAACAGATTAGCAATAAACAAGGAAGCAACATGTCGTGTATCATCACATTTTTATAAGGAATGAAATGAGCCATCTTAGAGAACCTATCAATAACCACATAAATACTATCATGACCACCCCTAGAACGAGACAGCCCCATCACGAAATCCATAGAAACATCTACCCAAGGACTAGTAGGGACGGGTAAGGGAGTGTATAAACCATGATTAGTAGACCTAGACTTAGCTCGTTTGCAGTCTAAACAAGCTCCACAAACACGCTCAATATCACGCCTCATTGTAGGCCAGTGAAACTCCTCCCCTAATATAGCCAAGGTCTTATCTACCCAAAGTAACCCATCAAGCCCCCACAATGTGCCTCACGCACCAGCAACTCGCGCCATGAAGACTCAGGTATACAAACACTCCCTTCTTAAAAAGGTAACCATCATGCCATTGATATTTCTCTACTCGCTGCCCACTAGCTAGAGCATCACACACACTCTTAAGCTTAGGGTCATGCATATACATAGACTTAATACTCTCAAAACCCATCAGCTTAGATGCTAATGTGGTAGCCAAAGCAAACTTCCTAGAAAGCGCATCAGCCACTACATTCTCCTTTCCCTTCTAGTAATGAATTACGTAAGGGAAACTCTCAATGAACTCAGCCCACTTGGCATGCCTTTTGTTCAGCTTCTCTTTGTCCCTAAGGTGTTTGAGTGACTTATGATCACTCCTAATTACGAACTCTTTAGGCCATAGATAGTGCTGCAAATGAGCTAGAGCTCTCACGAGGGCATACAACTCCTTGTCATACATAGAGTAATTCAAGGAAGCCCCCTTCAACTTCTCACTGGAATAGGCATTAGGCTTCCCATCTTGCATGAGAACACCTCCAATTCCCACCCCTGAGGCGTCACATTCAATTTCAAACGCCTTACTAAAATCAGGCAATTGTAGTAACGGGGCAGAACTAAGCCTACGTTTCAGCTCTTGGAAAGCCTTCTCTTGAGGCTCTCCCACACAAAGAGCTAGTCTTTCTTCACCAACTCATTGAGTGGTGCTGCTATGGTGCTAAAGACCCTAACAAAACGTCTGTAGAAACTAGCTAGGCCATGGAAACTCCTAACATGCCAAACAGTAGTAGGATTAGGCCAATCTGTAATAGCCTCAACCTTATATTTATCTACCTTAAAACCATTAGAACTTACTACAAACCCCAAAAAAATAATTGTCTCCACAGAAAAGGCACACTTCGGCTATAAATCAGAATATCATCAAAATAGACGACCACAAACTTATTAATGAACGACTTAAGTACATGGTTCATTAGTCGCATAAACGTACTAGGTTCATTGGAGAGACAAAAAGGTATTACCAACCATTCATACAGACCAAACTTGGTCTTGAACGTAGTCTTCCACTCATCACCCGATTTCATATGGATTTGGTGGTAACCGGACCTAAGATCAATTTTAGAAAACACACTTGAACCACCTAACTCATCTAGCATGTCATCTAATCTAGGGATGGGATGACGATACTTTACCGTTATTTTGTTGACTGCACGGTAATCAACGCACATTCTCCACGTGTCGTCTTTGTTTGGAACCAAAATCATGGGCACGGCACGCGGGCTCAAACTCTCACGAACCAGCCCCTTAACTAACTGCTCGTCCACTTGCCGTTGCATCTCTTTGGTATCATGCGGGTTGCTTCGGTAGGCTACTATGTTAGGGATTTGTGACCCTGGAACAAAGTCGATTTGGTGTTCTATCCCCCTCAATGGAGGCAGTCCACTTAACATCTCCTCGGGAAACGTGTCCACATATTCCTACAAAACATTATCAACAACACTAGGCAAGGGGTGAATATTAGTAGAAACTTCATCATTATAACATAAGTAAACACCCTTATGAAGTAGGCAAATTAACAGTTTAGAACTATCAGTACCTCATAAGTACTCACTTGGTTGCATCATGGCACAAATATTGCCTGGCAGGGAAAAAGGTTGATGTGTTGGCAGTGTCTACGGCCTCAGGTTTAGTCCCCATAGGAGACTTAGCTTTAGCCGTCTCTTTCAGCTCTTGCATGCGCTTGTAATCATCACTAACTTGTTTAGGTGTCAAGGGCTTGAGTGTATAGCTTTTGCCCTCTAGCTTGGCCATATATGTTTTAGCCTTGCCATCATGAACGACACACCTATCAAATTGGCCTGCCCAACAATAAATGGCAAGCCTGCATAGGCACTACATCACATATGAGCTCATCCTGATAAGCTCCCACCTTAAACTTAATAAGCGCTTGCTTTACTACCTTCAACTTACGTCACTCACTCAACCAATGCAACCTATAGGGATGGGGATGTTTAATGTGGGCAGGTTAAGTTGAGTCACCAACGTTTGACTCAATAAATTAGTGCAACTACCTGAATCAATTATCATCGAGCATACCTTCCGCTTCACCCTACATCTAGCATACCTTCCCCTTCCTCTTTTACACTCATGGTACTCAAGTTCCTACGCACCACTAAGAACATATTCACTCCCTCATCTTGCACTACCTCTTCGTCACACTCAACCAAATCAGCCCCCTCATCTCCCCCAATCTTCTCATCAATCTCTACCTCACAAACAGTACCATCATCAAGAATAAGCAAGGTCTTTCGCATAGGACAGTCCTTAGCAAAATGCCCATAGCCTTTACATTTATGACATTGAAAGGAAGATGCACTAGAAGAATTAAGTTGAGTTTTAGTGTTATCTCCGAAGCATTAGGATAATTTTTAGGCGTCACCTTTTCGGCTGGCCCTTTCACCTTATGGCTCACACTTGCTCCACCGGTGCTCGGCGTTCTCCACTCCTTTTTTCGACGCATGGAAGTAGAATCGGAACATCCTCTATACCGATTTGCCTTGTCTTCTTCAATAATCATTTCAGCTTCAATGGCAGCTAGGAGTACATCATGAAGAGCAACAAATTCGTGTAGCCTCAACTGATTGGATATGTCACGATTCAACCCATTCTTGAACCGTATAATAGCCTCATCCTCTTCTTCGTCTTCCATGTCAAGTGATAGGCGGATTTTCTCTAAGTCATCATAATATTCTTCCACATATTTCAGCCCTTGTTTGAACTCAAATAACCTCTGGAGTTGCTCTTGTTTATGTTTTGTGTTGACATACGTACGAGTCATTAGTTTCTTCAATTCTCTCCATGTTATGCGTGCGGGCTGATTATGTCTTGCTGTCGATCTTTTCTCAGCCTCCCACCAAGTAGAAGCATAGAACTCAAAGGCAGCGATGGCATACATAGCCTTCTTTTCCTCGGTCATATCATTGATTTCAAATATCATCTCAACTTGACGTTTCCACTCTAGAATCCGGTAAGGATCACTAGTTCCCTTGAATGCAGGGATAGCAAACTTGACGTTAAAGCCATTTTCACGGCCACCACAAGCTGGTAGAAAGCCTTTATAATATTCAGCATGTTCATAGAACTGAGGCTATAAATTCCTTCCACCAAAACCTCCAAGCTCCCCTCTAGGACCACGGTCAAAACCACGTTTCCCACATGGTCACGGCCCCCATATGGTTATCTCACCCTCGGGCATCGCTGCCCTAGATCGTCATCACCAAACTCCAAAACTCGGGTTGATCATCCACACGCGCTGCCCTTATTTCCCCCGCGGGTGCTACATTTCTCCGGGCTGGCATTAAGGGTGGTATAATACATCGGGGAATTCCCAAGGTTCTTACATTGTGAACACCTCTGTCCCTCAACTCTTGTTGATGAGCCATCTCCGTACTCCTAAAACCAAAGGAAAAACAATTCCTTATTTTGGAATAAAATGGGTAAGCTTCTCCTTTTTGGAATGGGAATTATTTCCCTCATAAACTCGGCTTAGGGTTTCTTATCCTTCTCCTTCTTCTAGTCGACTATCCCAAGCTCTTACACCCTCAAAAATTTCAGCACTTCAACTCCAAGATTAAACGTGTAGATGCTTATGAATTTAAGGTTCAAACAGTTCACTATGTGAAATAATTCAAGAACAACAAGTTGATGTCCAAGAACTTCAAGAATTCAATTCAAAACACGTCAAGAACAGCCTAATACACGTCCACTATGTCATGGTGATGCTGCCTTATTTGTTCTTTAATAATTCAAGTCCTTTCTTCCAAGAACTATCAAAATTTCAACCAAGAACAATGGATAAATCATCTAACAATTCAATACACTTCAAGAATTATTCAAGAATGCACCATATGCTGAAGTTGTTCAAAAAACAACTCAATACTCCAACCTAGAGTTTGAAGAATGGCTTTTAACAATAAAGAACATCAAGATTTCAACCCAGACTCCAACCTAGGGTTTCAAGAACAGCTGTTAACAATCAAAAACTTCAAGATTTTAACCCTAGATGTGATAACAACTTCAACCAACAATCAATTCAAGGCTATTTCTCTTCTTTTCACATTTTGTTTTTTCTTTTTGTTTTTTTTTATATCAAAAATGAGATTGAAGAACAATAAACTAGAAACCTAAAACTATGGCATGAAGAACAGGATTGGAGTTGTAAAAACAAACCCTTTCCAGGCTCTGATACCAACTGATACAATATTAAACTAAGAATGCAAGAAAACAAGATAAAAGCAAGACACTCAGTGATCTACCAATACTATAAGTAGGAGCTAGTCTACTTACCTTCTTGATGAAGCCAAGGAGGACCTATACTATGAAAACAACCCTCAAGACAACTAAGGACTTGAAAATTTCTTGATCAATGGGAGGAACAAGTTCAATGTTGATTCACATCAAGTATTGGACGAGTTCACACAATTGGTTTTGGAGAGCACGAAGCTGCCGATTTTTATTCTTAATAATAACGGTAAGGTGCTGAAAATAATTTAGTCTTGTGGCTTATATAGGATGAGACCTTAGCCTAAAAAAACTAGAAAAGGAATAACTAGCAAAAAGGGCAATAATTTGGCTAAATGTCAAGTGACCACGCATGGCCAAATAAGTGCCATTGTCTTACTCAAGTCTAACTACACAAAATAACTAATAAGAGCTAGTTGAGGCATTCATTAAGTTCTCGACCTGAACTAGTGCACGACCCTCCTTCTCCAAGGCTAATCAATGCTTTTCTTGTCTTATCCAACATGCTGCCTGCTTTTTCTATCATTGCGCAATCATGGCTCTTCATCACCATTAAGTGGATATCATGAAGCTCCTTAGCTTGACTCCTCGTAAATGGTCTCGAAGGCACGAACCTAACTTGATCAGGCCGGTCTGCATCATCTTGTGTGGGAGGAGTTTCAGGGGTTCAATATGTTTTCAGGAGTTCTCATTCATTAGGCACTTCATTATTGATTAAGAATATCATACGTTGAGAGTTCTTTTGAACCATTGTTACTTATGCTTTGAGATTTATCTTTCAACCTTTACTTGTTCACTGTTTGAGGTAGTAAGATTACTTCTCTTTTGTGATATTTTTGATTCCTTTGTGGTATTCTTAGAAGGCGATTAATACTAGTTATTGGTTGTTGTCTCAAGTTACGCGTAAAGCGGTCAAGATCTGAATCAATTGTTTTGATTTGTTTTTTAAGTAAAGGCATTTGATTTCTTCAATAAATCAAGACGTTGTTACTTGGATCTTGTCAAGGCTATAGAACTTGTGTTCTTGGAAGTTCCTAGAATTCTTTCCTTTAATTTTCCCATATAATTTATTTTGTGCACTTTAATTCTTGTTGTTCAATTCCTTATTATTATTGCTTCCGCATTTACTTCTCAAATTCTTACTGTAGTTTTGATACCTGACCTTGTTGTTATCATTAGCTGACATTTTTGAAGGATATTGCATACATAGCAATAGTTCTCCTCGTGAGACACCTCGATGGTGCACTCTAGAGTACTACAGTGAGATATAAATGCTAGAATTTTTAGAAAATCCAAAAGATAGGCACATGAATCCTAAAAGGGATAAATATTACCTTAGTATGACTCCCCTCCCATGTAAATATAGAATGTTAAGCGACCCGAAAAGACAGTGGATGGAGGAAGGGAATTTTTCTTTAGTAATTCTTGAATCCCTTATCGTGTTGTTATCAAGTTGTATCAGAGCGGTTCTATTAACATTTTGTTCTTGATAATTCTTGGGATTTTTGAATAGCAAGAGCGGAAAAAAAATGAAAATCAGTATAAAAAAAGAATTGCTTGCTCTCTGAGAAATTTCTATGACTCAACAACTTGAAAAGTCGAACTTACAGTATACCAAATGGAAGGAAGTCAATGGTAAAGTTATTTTCAAACAAGAGCTAAAGTGATGTCTACAATTTATGCCCTTAGAATTGAAAAACACTTGGCTATAACTTAATTAGCACTTATATGGCTGAGAAATTGAACATGCCTTGTATTGAACATATTGAACCCTACATGTTGAAAGGAGTAGGTAGATAAAAGAGTTTTCCTTCCATTCTCTATTGGAAGGTACAAGAATGTGATTTGGTGTGATGTCATTCCCATGAATACTTTTCATATCTTGTTGGGAAGGCCATGGTATATCTATAGCAGTGCTTCATATAGTATTGAAAAAACAGATACTCTTTTGAGGTTAATGGGAAGAAACTCATTCTTGGGTCTTTGACTCCCTCACAAATTTCTAAAGATGAAAAGAACGTTAAGGAGAATATGGAAAGATATGAGAGAGAAAAGAATGAGAGGAGTAAGGGAGTGTATGTTGACATTCCAAGAGAGGAAAAAGGAGAGGTTGTCTTGAGTGAAAAGAGTGGGATGTCAAGCGAGGTAAGTGATCTTGAGAAAAAAGAAAAGAGAGAAGGCAAATGATATAACAAAAATTTGTGAGGTAGAGAGATAAAAACAAGAAGGATTGAGTGAAATCAAAGAATAACTTTTTAGTGAGAGAAAAGAGGCTAAGGGTGAGAAAAACGTTAGTCTTCTGATAAAAGCCCAAGAGCGTATAAGCAAGAAAAAAGTTTCTTTACTTCCTAACCCATTCACTCTTTCTTGTTTTAGTTATTGTTATTTTGTGCAGCCACATGGGAAATACCTTTTGAAAGGGATGGTGAGGTATAGGAGATGGTGGTAAAAGATCCAATTGGATTCCATCATGAATTTGGCGATATCTATTCTTGTTGGATGGTGGAAGATAAAAGCTTGGTTAAATTCTTTGTTATTGAATCTTTTGACTATTTTGATTCCTATTTACAGGGTTATGACATGGAGTTGCCTAAAAGCATTTGCTAAGTTGAAGCCATGGGATAAAGAATACAAGGTGATGATATTCCATTGGTAAATAAGTCCAAGTATGGTATATATAATAGGTTTATTTGCATTCTTGGGCTTTTTATAACACCTAAGGTATTTTTGGAGGTAATAAATTATACACTTATTTCTTATGTTGGTGATTTTATAATTTTTGTGGACGATGATTTTTTGATGCACATCAAGTCATTAGCTATAATATCTAAGTTAAAGTGCAAGAGTAATTTGCTTCCTTTTGAAATTATGTATGACATAGATTATTATGTATTCCAACTTGGCGGAAAGAGGCATGTAATTTATGAGAAGAGGCTCATGAATGAGTTAAATATTTCTTCTTCTCTTATTCAAGTGGCTAATGAGTTTTCACGTGATAAATTGCTAGAATGTGATTTTTGTTGTGTGATGGGGAGTCATTCTTCAAGTCATGTTAATTGTGAGCTTGTAAAAGTGTTTGTTACTAGTAAAGAGGATATGCATGATTGTTGTAACACATGTGATCAAATACTCTTTCATGTAGAGGAATCCATGTGATTTGTAATTGTTGATAGTTGGCTATATGATGAAACTATCTTCTTTGATACATGTGGTAGAGATACTTATATTAAATGGATGTGTGGTCAATATTTTATAATTTCTTTTTGATGTATACCTATGAACTACCTTACTGACAAGATCGAATTGCAAGTTCTATTGCATGGCTCATCTAAAAGAGGTTTTTATTGTACTGATCTAGGTAGGCATAAATTATATTGGGATGATGATGTCCATAAGCATTATAAGGGATAATGTGAAGACCCGGCCAGTCGTCTCATGAGTTACCGCTCCGTTTCCCCCATTTTTGCTTCATTATGATTCGTTATCCGTGTTTTATGTGATCGAGTTGAGTAGTTTGCGGTCGGAGTGGATTTGGTAAGAAATGAGACACTTAGTCTTTTTTAATAAGGTTTAAGTTGGAAAAGTCAACTGGATGTTGACATATGAGTTAGAGGGCTCGGATGTGAGTTTGATGGTCCAGTTAGCTTCGGGAGGTGATTTATGACTTTGGAGTGTGATCGGAATTGGCTTAGGAGGTCTAGTGTAGAATTAGGCTTGAATTGGTGGAGTTAGTATTTTGGTGATTTCCGGTTGTTAGGCGAGATTCTGATCCGAGAGTCAGAATGGAATTCCGAGAGTTGCTGTAGCTTCATTATGTCATTTGGGATGAGTGTGCAAAATTTCATGTCATTCGGACGTGGTTTGGTTGGGTTTTTTATCAAAAGAGTAATTTAGAAGATTTTAAAATTCTTAGGCTTGAATCCGACGCGAATTTGGTCTTGTGATGTTGTTTTGAGCGTTTCAAAGGTTGGAACAAGTTTGAATGATGTTATGGGATATGTTGGTCACAGTGGCCTCGGGTGAGCTTTGGGTGGTTAAACGGACTATTTCATCTTTGGAAAAATTGCAGATCTTTTTTTAGTTTCAGCTGTGCACCAGAAAATTTCTGGTGCGAGTAGTCCAGTATGGAAGCTCATATCACGCAAAACATGAAAGTTGTAGCCCTTGTATTCTAGTTTCCAAAAAGTTAAACCATTCATGATTTGGATATTCTATGAAAATGATATGATTGATCGAAATTTGCTGGTGGAGCAATTTCGACAGAATTTTCTGATGCACTTTAGAAGCTCATATCTCGAGATATATAAAGAGTTATATAGTGTACAACCTATCAAGTAACATCTTTGAGTCTAGTTTCTAAATCTTCAAACCGTTGATCATTTGGATATTTCCACAAGGGGTTATGAGCATTTCTACAGAAGGTGTACAGCAAGGGAAAATGGTAAGAGGATGTACAACCTGCACAGCGCAAGGTACAACTCGATGAAGCCTGGGCAGAATGTTTTTAAGTTTACTTGTCCGCGATTTTGGGTATATTTTCACCCAATTAGAGGTAAGAATTTCGGACCTAAAACTCGTTTATATTGTGAAATCCACCTAGAAAATCATTGAAGTCTTGCTAAAAATGGAAGAAATAAGGCTTGGGATTTTGAAATTCTAATTGGGTATTTGAAGGACCATTTGGGGTCGGATTTGAGAACTTTTGATATGTATGACTTGTTGGGAGATAAGGAACCCGTTGATGAGAAAATTTCTGAGTTTCGAGAAGTGGGCCCGGAGCTCGGGTTTTGCTAATTTTGGAATTATTGATATTTTTCGATTGTTTTCGCTTGGGCTTTGTCCCCTTAGCATATTGTGACGTATTTGTTCTGATTTTGGATAGATTCGACGCGCGTGGAGGGTAATTCGAGGGGCAAAGGCGTCGCGGGCTAGGGATTTAGCCAGTTCGAGGTGAGTAGTGATTGTAAATGATGTTCTGAGGGTTTGGAACCCGGATTGTACATCGTAGTGCGATATTGAGGTGAGACACGCGCTCGATGATGAGCGTGGGGTCGTTTACTACTGGGGATTGTGACTTGGTCCGTCGCGATTGATGATTTTTACCGCGTATTTGACTAA
This sequence comes from Nicotiana obtusifolia, assembly GCA_002018475.1. Classification (NCBI taxonomy): domain Eukaryota; kingdom Viridiplantae; phylum Streptophyta; class Magnoliopsida; order Solanales; family Solanaceae; genus Nicotiana; species Nicotiana obtusifolia. Next base: position 22,811 of record MCJB01000256.1, on the reverse strand, counting down.
AACTTATTTGTTATCATCATGATTTGGGCTGATTTCCATATTTGGGCTTCGTGCCAATTATTTGAACCCTTCAGGGATTTTCATAACTGTTTCCTCACTATTTTGACTTATTACTTGAACTCAGTCATGCTGTTTTCCACTGTTTTACAACTCAGCCACTTTTACTCAGTTTTGAGACTTAAATAATATTTTAATGAAATTTTTGGGCTGAGAACTACCGTTTTACTATGCCCGAGGGGCTTGTGATGATTTTTTGACTGAGTGCGGCCAAGGACCAGATGTGAGGATATACTGAGTTATATGAGGCCGAGGGCCTAAGATACTTTATATACGCCACGAGGTGGCTTGACTTATATGAGGCCGAGGGCCTAGATTTGATGCCACGAGGTGGCTTGATATTGCGCTTAGGCCGTAAGGGGCCCCTTTCAGAGTCTGTACACCCCCATTAGCGCGGGTACCCATTGTGATGTGAGATATAGCCCGAGGGGCTTATGTTGTACTATGTGATAGCCCGCAGGGCTGGTATTGTTCGATAGCCCGAGGGGCTGGTATTGTTCTGAGATTTGAGCCCCAGGGGCTGGTACTGTTTTGCGATATTGCACAAGGGGCGGATTTGTTGATACTGAGCCCGAGGGGCGATCTTCTATCTTTTTTTTACTTCACATTATTTACCTGAAAAATTACATGTTTTACCTGTTGAATGGAGATTTTACTTGATTTCTCACTGATTTACTATTTTCAAATAATGTTTTACTGCTTCATTATAGAATGCCTTGTGCTTTACGTGCTTTCTTACTTTCAGTCATTATTTATATTTATTACACACTGGGTCGGAGTACTCACATTACACCCTGCACCATGTGTGCAGATTCAGGCGTTGTTAGTTCTGCTCCGGAGTGCTGACTCCTCCCATCCGGGCGGTGATTCAGAGACTACGAGGTAGCTGTTGGTGTCCGCAGCCCCCTATCTCCCGTATTTTATTGTTTCTATGTTCTTCAAACAGTTGTGCCAGAAATTGTATTTAGTACACTTGTATTAGGATCCATAGTTGCTCATGACTTGTGACACCCCAGTTTGGGCTGTGTCGGGATGGTTTCTATTATGATTAACTATATTTCTGCGGATTATTGCTATTAAACCATTCTTATATTTTTTTTATGTTTATTAACTACTTAAAATGAGATTTTGGTTAAATTGGCTGGCCTTGTCTTCACGAGAGGCGCCTTCGCGAACGGGTTCGGGGTTAGGGTCGTGACAAGTTGGAATTTTGAGAGTTGCTGTAGCTTCGTTATGTCATTTGGGAAGCTTTATGCAAAATTCTCTAAGTGTGACTTTTGGCTCGGTTCAGTGGCTTTCTTGGGGCATGTAGTGTCCAGCGAGGGTATTCAGGTTGATCCAAAGAAGATAGAGGCGGTTCAGAGTTGGCCTAGACCGTCCTCAGCCACAGAGATTTGTAGCTTTCTTGGGTTGGCAGGCTATTATCGCCAGTTTGTTAAGGGATTCTCATCCATTGCATCGCCCTTTACCAAATTGACTCAGAAGGGTGCTCCATTTGTATGGTCGGACGAGTATGAGGAGAGCTTTCAGAAGCTCAAGACAGTCTTGACCACAGCTCCAGTATTGGTTTTGCCATCAGCTTCAGGTACATATATCGTGTATTTTGATGCTTCGAGAGTTGGGATTGGTTGTGTATTGATGCTGGAGGGTAGAGTTATTGCTTATGCTTCTCGTCAGTTGAAGTCCCATGAGAAGAACTACCTCGTTCATGATTTGGAGCTAGCTGCCATAGTTCATGCATTGAAGATTTCGAGGCATTACTTGTATGGCGTATCCTGTGAGGTCTTTACTGATCATTGCAGCCTTCAGCATTTGTTCAAGCAAAAGGATCTTAATTTGTGGCGGCGGAAATGGTTGGAGTTGCTCAAGGATTATGATGTCACTATATTGTACCATCCGGGAAAGGCCAATGTGGTGGCCGATGCTTTGAGCCGAAAGGCAGTGAGTATGGGAAGTTTGGCATATATTCCAGTTGGGGAGAGACCCCTTGCAGTTGATGTTCAGGCCTTGGCCAATCGGTTTGTGAGATTAGATATTTCGGAACCTAGTCGGGTGTTGGCTTGTGTGGTTTCTCGGTCTTCCTTATATGATCGCATCAGAGGGCACCAGTATGACGATCCGCATTTTCTTGCCCTTAGGGACAGAGTTCAGTATGATGATGCCAGAGATTTGACCATCGGCGATGATGGAGTGGTGAGGATGTAGGGCCGAATTTGTGTGCCCAATGTGGATGGGCTTCGGGAGTTGATTCTGGAAGAGGCCCATAGCTCGCAGTATTCCATTAATTCGGGTGCCGCGAAGATGTATCAGGACTTGAGACAGCACTATTGGCGGAGAAGAATGAAGAAAGATATTGTGGGATTTGTAGCTCGGTGTCTCAACTATCAGCAGGTAAAATATGAGCATTAGAGACCGGGTGGCTTACTTCAGCAGATGGTTATTCCCGAATGGAAGTGGGAGTGGATCACTATGGACATTGTTGTTGGACTTCCACAGACCTTGAACAAGTTCGATGCTATTTGGGTGATTGTGGATCGACTGACCAAGTCCGCGCACTTCATTCCTGTGTATACTACCTATTATTCATAGCGGTTGGCAGGGATTTATATCCGGGAGATTGTTCGGCTGCATGGTGTCCCAGTTTCTATCATTTCAGATAGAGGTACTCAGTTTACTTTGCAGTTTTGGAGAGCCGTGAAGAGAGAGTTGGGTACTCAGGTGGAGTTGAGCACAGCTTTTCATACTCAGACGGACGGGCAGTCCGAGAGTACTATTCAGATATTGGAGAACATGTTGCGTGCATGTGTTATTGATTTCAGAGGTTTATGGAATGAGTTTCTACCGCTTGCAGAGTTTGCTTATAACAACAGCTACCAGTCGAGTATTCAGATGGCTCCATATGAGGCTTTGTATGGGAGGCGGTGTAGATCTTCAGTTGGTTGGTTCGAGCCTGGCTAGAATAGGCTATTGGGGACTGATTTGGTTCAGGATGCTCTAGAAGAGAAGGTGAAAGTGATTAAGGAGAGCCTTTGTACAGCGCAGTCGAGGCAAAAGAGTTATGCTGATTAGAAGGTTCGAGATATGTCCTACATAGTTGGTGAGAAGGTCTTGTTGAAGGTTTCGCTCATGAAGGGTGTTATGTGATTCGGGAAGAAAGGGAAATTGAGTCCTCGATTCATTGGGCCATTTGAGGTGCTTCGGAGGATTGGGGAGGTGGCTTATGAGCTTGCTTTGCCACCCATCTTGTCGAGTGTGCACCCGGTATTTCATGTTTTTATGCTCCGGAAGTATATTGGGGATCCGTCTCATGTTTTGGAATTCAGCACGGTTCAGTTGGATGACGATTTGACGTATGATGTAGAGCCAGTGGCTATTTTGGGTCGTCAGGTTCGGAAGTTGAGGTCAAAGGATATAGCTTCAGAGAAAGTGCAGTGGAGAGGTCGGTTCGTGGAGGAGGCTACCTGGGAGACCGAGCGGGAGATGCGGAGCAGATATCCTCACCTATTTGAGGCTTCAAGTATGTTTCTTGACTCGTTTGAGGACGAATGTTTGCGTAAGTTGGGGAGGATGTGATGACCCGGCTAGTCGTCTCATGAGTTACCGCTCCGTTTCCCCCATTTCTACTTCATTATGCTTTGTTATCCGTGTTTTATGTGATCGAGTTGAGTAGTTTGCATTCGGAGTGGATTTGGTAAGAAATGAGACACTTAGTCTCTTTTAAGAAGGTTTAAGTTGGAAAAGTCAACCGGATGTTGACTTATGAGTTACAGGGCTCGGATGTGAGTTCCGATGGTTCGGTTAGCTTCGGGAGGTGATTTATGACTTAGGAGTGTGATCGGAGTTGGTTTTGGAGGTCCGTTGTAGCTAGTATCTAGGAATATATAAAGAGTTATATAGTGTACTACCAATCAAATGAAAGATCTTCGAGTCTAATTTCTAAATCATCAAACCATTGATCGTTTGGATATTTCCAGAAGGGGTTATGAGCATTTTAACAGAAGGTGTACAGCAAGGGAAAATGTTAAGAGGATGTACAACCTGCACAGCGCAAGGTACAACTGCATGAAGCCTAGGCAGAATGTTTTTAAGTCTTCTTGTCCGCAATTTTGGGTATATTTTCACCCATAGTTGCTCATTTTTAGAGGTTCTTGAAGGAAATTAACGAGGGATTCAAGGAGAATCGATTGGAGGTAAGAATTTCGGACCTAAAACTCATTTATATTGTGAAATCCACCAAGAAAATCATTGAAGTCTTGCTAAAAATGGAAGAAATAGGGCTTGGGATTTTTAAAATTCTAATTTGGTATTTGGAGAACCATTTGGGGTCGGATTTGAGAACTTTTGATATGTATGAACTCGTTGGGAGATAAGGAACCCGTTGATGTGAAAATTTCTAAGCTTCGAGAAGTGGGCCCGGGGCTCGGGTTTTGCTAATTTTGGAATTTTGGTTTTTTTTGTTTGTTTTCGCTTGGGCTTTGTCCCCTCAGCATATTGGGACGTATTCGTTCTGATTTTGGATAGATACGACGCGCGTGGAGGGCAATTCGAGGGCCAAAGGCGTCGCGGGCTAGGGATTTAGCCGGTTCAAGGTGAGTAGTGATTGTCAATGATGTTCTGAGGGTTTGAAACCCCAGATTGTACATCGTAGTGCTATATTGAGGTGAGACACGCGTTCGATGATGAGCGTGGGGTCGTTTACTACTGGGGATTGTGATTTGGTCCGTCGCGATTGATGATTTTTACCGCGTATTTNTCGAGTGTGCACCCGGTATTTCATGTTTCTATGCTCCGGAAGTATATTGGGGATCATTCTCATGTTTTGGACTTCAGCACAGTTCAGTTGGATGATGATTTGACCTATGATGTGGAGCCAATGGCTATTTTGGGTCGTCAAGTTCGAAAGTTGAGGTCAAAGAATATAGCTTCAGTGAAAGTGCAGTGGAGAGGTCGGCCCCTGGAGGAGGCTACCTGGGAGACCAAGCAGGAGATGCGGAGCAGATATCCTCACCTATTTGAGGCTTCAGGTATGTTTCTTGACTCGTTCGAGGACGAAAGTTTGTTTAAGTTGGGGAGGATGTGACGACCCGGCCAGTCGTCTCATGAGTTACCACTCTGTTTCCCCCATTTCTGATGCACTTTAGAAACTCATATCTCGAAATATATAAAGAGTTATATAGTGTACAATTTACCAAATGAAAGATCTTCGAGTCTAGTTTCTAAATCTTCAAATCGTTGATCATTTGGATATTTTCACAAGGATTTATGAGCGTTTTAACAGAAGGTGTACAGCAAGGGAAAATGGTAAGAGGACGTACAACCTACACAGCGCAAGGTACAACTCGATGAAGCCTGGGCAGAATGTTTTTAAGCCTTCTTGTCCGTGATTTTGGGTATATTTTCACCCATAGTTTCTCATTTTTGGAGGTTCTTGAAGGAAATTAACGAGATTCAAGGAGAATCGATTGGAGGTAAGAATTTCTGACCTAAAACTCGTTTATATTGTGAAATCCACCTAGAAAATCATTAAAGTCTTGCTAAAAATGGAAGAAATAGGGCTTGGGATTTTTAAATTCTAATTGGGCATTTGGAGGACGATTTGGGGTCAGATTTGAGAACTTTTGATATGTATGAACTCGTTGGGAGATAAGGAACCCGTTGATGTGAAAATTTCTAAGCTTCGAGAAGTGGGCCCGGGGCTCGGGTTTTGCTAATTTTGGAATTTTGGTTTTTTTTGTTTGTTTTCGCTTGGGCTTTGTCCCCTCAGCATATTGGGACGTATTCGTTCTGATTTTGGATAGATACGACGCGCGTGGAGGGCAATTCGAGGGCCAAAGGCGTCGCGGGCTAGGGATTTAGCCGGTTCAAGGTGAGTAGTGATTGTCAATGATGTTCTGAGGGTTTGAAACCCCAGATTGTACATCGTAGTGCTATATTGAGGTGAGACACGCGTTCGATGATGAGCGTGGGGTCGTTTACTACTGGGGATTGTGATTTGGTCCGTCGCGATTGATGATTTTTACCGCGTATTTGACTAAAACTTATTTGTTATCATCATGATTTGGGCTGATTGCCATATTTGGGCTTCGTGCCAATTATTTGAATCCTTCAGGGATTTTCATCACTGTTTCCTCACTATTTTGACTTATTACTTGAACTCAGTCATGCTGTTTTCCACTGTTTTACAACTCAGCCGCTTTTACTCAGTTTTGAGACTTAAATAATATTTTAATGATGTTTTTGTGTGGAGAACTACCGTTTTACCATGCCTGAGGGGCTTGTGATGATTTTCTGACTGAGTGCGGCCGAGGGCCAGATGTGATGATATATTGAGTGATATGAGGCCGAGGGCCTGAGATACTTTATATACGCCACGAGGTGGCTTGACTGATATGAGGCCGAGGGCCTAGATTTGATGCCACGAGGTGGCTTGATATTGTGCTTGGGCCGTAAAGGGCCCCTCTCAGAGTCTGTACACCCCCAGTGAGCGCGGGTACCTATTGTTATGTGAGATATAGCCCGAGGGGCTGATATTGTACTATGTGATAGCCCGAGGGGCTGGTATTGTTCTCAGATTTGAGCCCGAGTGGCTGGTACTGTTCTGCGATATTGCCCGAGGGGCGGATTTGTTGATACTGAGCCCGAGGGGAGATCTTCTATCTTTTTTTTTACTTCACATTATTTACTTGAAAAATTACATGTTTTACCTGTTGAAAGGAGGTTTTACTTGATTTCTCACTGATTTACTGTTTTCAAATGATGTTTTACCGCTTCATTATAGAATGCCTTGTGCTTTACGTGCTTTCTTACTTTCAGTCATTATTTATATTTATACTCACTGGGTCGGAGTACTTACATTACTCCCTGCACCATGTGTGCAGATTCAGGCGTTGTTTGTTCCGATTCGGAGTGCTGACTCCTCCTGTCCAGGCGGTGATTCAAAGACTACGAGGTAGCTGTTAGCATCCGCAGCCCCATATCTCCCTTATCTTATTGTTTCTATGTTCTTCAAACAGTTGTGCAAGAAATTGTATTTAGTAGACTTGTATCAGGATCCATAGTTGCTCATGACTTGTGACACCCCGGTTTGGGCTGTGTCGGGATGGTTTCTATTATGGTTAACTATATTTTCGCGAATTATTGCTATTAACTGCTTAAAATGAGATTTTCCTTTTATTGGCTGGTCTGTCTTCACGAGAGCCGCCATAACGGCCGGGTTCGGGGTTAGGGTCGTGACAGATTATTTGCACCTATTAGGATTAATTGGGTTAAATGGACACATGGTAACCATCTTGTTTTATTCCTACTATTTCAGATAAGTGGATGCCTTTTACTAGTATGTGTTTTCTTTTTCTTGCTAGGTCAAAATTCAAGGACGAATTTTCTTCAAGAAGAGGGGAATGATAGCATCCTAGGAAGCTCAATTCTATTCAAGGATAAAGGATGTGAATTAGCTAGGTGATAGCATCAAGGACACATAGAGTTTTGGAAGTTCAAAGAAAGCCATTTACGAGATCTCAAGCTAAAGAGTTGAAGATTAAGGTTGTTGGACATCAACGGCAAATAAAGAAGCTATTAATTGTAGAGGAAGAGCTGAAGCCCAAAGTAGATGAGCTGTCCATGTTTTACAATTACTTAGTGGCCCAAATTGAAGTCCAAGAGGAGGAAGATTGAGTCACCAAATCAGCCCCTGAAGTCCACCAAAAGGGCTCAGAATGAGCTTAAAAGCGGTCCAAAGGGGGTGTTTCAAAAGAGTCCAATTGGAGTCCAAACCAATGGCCTAAGCTAGTATTTTTAAAGTCCAAATCTACTCCAAAGGGAATTGACCGCCCACCCTCTTATATTTTATTTATCTTTTATTCCATAGGAACCACCCTACCTAATTTTGATGACTTTTGTTTCCCCTTAGTAGCCCCTTACCTAATTTTGATGATTTTTGTTTCCCCTTAGCAGCCTCTTGCCTAATTTTGATGACTTTTGTTACCCCTTAGCAACCCCCCTACCTAATTATAAGGACATCTACTATGAATAAAGAGTTCTCTCATTCATTAGGAACTTTATTATTGATTAAGAATATCATACTTTGAGAGATCTTTTGAACTTTTATTACTTATGCTTTGAGATTTATCTTTTAACCTTTACTTGTTTATAGTTCAAGATAGTAAGATTACTTCTCTTTTGTGATATCTTTTATTCCTTTGTGGTATTCTTAAAAGGCAATTAAACTATTTATTGAGTGTTGTCTCAAGTTACTCGTAAACGGTCAAGATCCGAATCAATTGTTTTGATTTGTTTTTAAGTAAAGGTGTTTGATTTCTTCAATAAATCAAGACGTTGTTGCTTGGATCTTGTCAAGGCTATAGAACTTGTGTTCTTCGATGTTCTTGGAATTCTTTCATTGAATTTTCCCATATCTTTTATTTTCTGCTCTTCAATTCTAGTTGTTCAATTCCTTATTATTATTGCTTCCGCATTTACTTCTCAAAGTCTTACTCTAGTTTGGATTCCCGAACTTGTTGTATCAATTTGTAACGTCCAAGTTAACATGATTAACTTACTTTATGTACTTTCAAAGATGATCTCATTTCCGAGCTTACATCAATTGACTTACGACGTACTCTCAAGTATAAAAACATGGGGTGTAACATTATTCCCCCCTTTGGAACATTCGTCCTCGAATGTTGACTGATGCGCTTATCAGTCTCATAACCTATAGCTTTTACGAATACTTACTGTTGTTCTTTCCATCTAAGCAACTATTCTGTGAATAAATATAAAGGCTAGGGCATCCTACCTTTAGGCCTCTCTCTCACACCAAAACTTGTTGTCGGAATTCTTCCAATCTCATTACTGTTGCTACCTTATGTTATGCAGCCTGTACGACTTTATCTTTATGTGTGCGCCTATGTGACTTCTCTCCTTTGTCCTCCAGCTTTTAGCCAATCTCTGGGCCTCACTTTGTGAGCATATACAGAACTATGACAAGTTGTCCCTCTAGGTATCCATAGGTGTACTAAAGTTCTTCGCTTGGTACTTGTCGAACTTACGACTGTTGCTATACCTTGTTTCATAGCCTCGGTTAGCTATACTTATGGCTTTACTATATCTAGGTAACTTATACTATACCATAATACTTACTTCGGTTTATTATTACCAAGGTCTGCTACCCAACTCCAGGTTACTCTCTCGCTGCTTATCTTATATGTATAAATCTATGTCCCGTAATGCTTCCTCATTACTGTTTATCTTAAGAATGATAGCCTAATCTTCTCTCATACTTTGGAACTTTTATCCATCTATTGTTGATTCTCCTTATGTTGATCTATAATCTACTACTGATAACTTGAAACCTCCTATTTAATAAGTTATCACTAGCTCATGTCTCATCGGGGAACATCTGGATTATTTGCCTGATTCACTTAGGGACAATACTATACTTCAATAATTGTATTTCATAGCATCCCAACGTGATTCACCTTTGAGGGTATTTTAATCATGTACGATTCATGAAATCCTTTTCGTTGAATCATTACCCAATTAAAGGCCAAAGCGTCATCCTCTTATCTATTACAATTATACCCATATTCTACTATTAAGGAAACACTCCATCTCTTTAAATGCTCTTAGTCTTATACTCCTGTCTACCTAAAACCTTGTCGCTCAACCATACTTTAGCTTGCGACCTACATATATCTATTTATACTACTTGCAACCTTCCTTTCACTTGCTAGCACCATAGATTTCTTAATGTTATTTTTGGAACCTCTAGCGAGACATCACTTCGTCTCTAACTCTTCTTTACTCTCATAACTAGATCTTTATATATCTGGAAACCATATGGTGGAAGATATGCTACTGACGACACCAGTATCATTTATGGATACTGAATCACATCACTTCTAGCATTCTATATGAAGTATGGACTATCTATAACCTTTTGCACTTGAGTGTCTCATACCTTCTTCACTTTTACCTTACTTACCATTAAATCTCACACCGTATCTCTGTCACTTTCATAACCTCCCTTCCACATTGGTAGGATTCACATCTGGTGCATACATATTCCGGCGGGAGCTTTATACTGACTTCTGATGAGGCTGGTACTCTTTTAATTGGCTTTATCGTAGAGCCGTTATAAAATATTGCTGTTGTACTATATCTCTTGTATCTCTGTTATTAAGTGTGATTCTGCAACACGATTTCTATAATTATCTGGATCTAATAATCAGACTCCTGATATACTTAACTGATGTAACTCGTTAGTTTCCTCTTCTCTCTTAGCCTTTAAGGAGGCTTAAGCTATCTTTCGATCTGCGGCTTAGGGTATTAGTTATTTCTTTATCCTGTCATGGACGCTATGGAACATCTATGATATAATCTGCTACAACCCATAATTGCGTACGTTAGATTTCGCCGTAAGATAGTCTACATATAAGGGCCTAAGAACCGGAAAAGAGTTCAAAAAGTCAAGAAAAGAGCAAAAGGCTTCGCAAAGCTGGGTATGCTACCGCAAAACCCACAAGCGAGCCGCATTCTCTCAAACTGAGATCGCAGACCAAGGCAGATTTCTGGACGAAGATCAGTGCCAGAATGCGATCATAAATGCAGTCGCATTTCTAAATCGCGAATCGCATATTGTACTTAATGTATCGCAGACTGAAACAGATTTCTGGGCAGAAATCTACATCAAGAATGCGGTCTAATATGCGACCGCATTTCTACAATGCGGACCGCAATTCAGATCTCCTACGTCACAGAATGAGACAGATTTCTAGGCTGAGATTCGTGTCTAGAACGCGAACCACATGTTGGTTTTGTGACGTAAATGAGATCGCAGACTGGTAGGTGACAGGCACGTGCGTCACTTATTTGCCAAATTAAAGGACAAGAATATAAGTTCCAAAGTCGGCCAAGAGAGGGGGATTATAAACTTAGTTATTTCATCCTTACCTCAGACCTCCCAAACGAAATAGAACCCCTGCAACCCCTTCTCAAAATCCCACACAAGCCCTAATCAATTTCCTTCTCCTTCAAGTTCTAATTGAGAGTGAAGTCTAGAGTTTTAGGAACCAAGGAAATGGGCCTAACCGATTTTCCCTCTCCTTCAAGCCCTAATTGGGAGTAAAACCTAGAGGTTGAACAACCAAGAGAGAGGGCTGAGTTATCCAACAAGTAAGGTAAGTTACTACTATCTTTCATACATTCTTTCTCCTGGGAATCCTTGATAATTTTTTCTATGCATGTAAGAACTCACGGGATGGTGATCGGAAGCCGTGGGTTCAAGATAATCACTGGTAATGGACTGGGTTGTGGTTGTTTTGGGTTGCTGTAGGGCTGCATGTTTTACTACTACTTTTGTGGAGTTTTGGAGGAAGAAGGGTGTGGAGAAACACCATATAAATTTAGGATTGTGGTTAATAACAACAATAACGCTTAAAGGGTAACAATAGAATCGTTCTTTCATCGTATATTAAGGAGTAGTGACAGTTGCATGACTTGAGATTGGTGCAATATATCCCAGGTATGTGAGACTGTCCCATTCTTTCTTTTGCACGACTCTTATTATACATAATACAACGAACGAGCCCCCAAAGAGCTCTACTCTTAGAAGCTAGGAGTGCTTATATTGTTTCCCCTCTTATGAGAGGATTGATGTGTGTTGTTTCTTCGACCTTACGTCATTATGAAAGCTTCAGAAAGTGTGATTCCTATGAGTCCAGCATGCATTATCTATTTTACTCTACCAAGCCGCGCTATAGTCGGCCGGGTATGGCACCTATTGTGCAACTATACATATGTATATGTTTTACTCTATTTAGTCGCGCTATAGTCGACAGCTATTTTACTCTACCGAGCCGTGCTATAGTCGGCCGGGTACGGCACCTATTGTGCAACCACTGATCAGTTGGGTATGATGATGATGAGGCCCACAGGGACGTATGTATATGATGATGATGAGGCCCACAGAGGCATATATATATATATATATATATGATGATTTTTAAAAGGATACATGTATATGCATATGCACGTTAGGCATTTTATGGTCAGTAGCCCACAGAGGCACTTAGCTGGTACAGGTTGTATGTTTCTTATCCCGACGCATATTACTGTTCTTATATAATGTTTTCCTGTCTTACATACTCAGTACTTTATCTGTACTGACGTCCTTTTATCTGTGGACACTGCAAGTCGTGGTGCAGGTCCGGACAGACACATAGACGAGGCACCCCCACCACAGTAGGCTGCCCAGTTCAACGGATATTGGCGAGATCCATCCTTCGGACTTGCCGTGGTCTTGGTATGCATTTTGTCATAGGCATGTTGGGTATGTCGGGGCCCTGTTCCGACACAGGTTGCATCACTTGTCTTCCCGTAGAGGCTCATAGACAAGGGGTTGACTTATGTACAGTGAGATTGCCTTGTCGGCAAATGTATTTTGTTGTATAGTTTTTGCATTGCAGCCTTGTTGGCCATATTATATATGTAGTAAATGTCATTATCGGAAAGTTTAAGCTGATTATGATTATTGTTTGCTATTCATACTAGCCTCGTCGGTCCTTATAGACAATAGGAGAAGTTTGACGACAGGTACGTCGGCACTCGGCGAGTAGGGTCCGGGCGCCAGTCGCAGCCCTCCGGCTTGGGTCGTGACATAATCTTCTAACAATTCAAGCCTTTGACTATGACATGGACTTAATTCTGTCTTTTAACTTATACCAGAGTCTCCTATAATTGTAAGAATGTCAACATATATGTTGCATGAATAATACTCCGAAATCTTAAGTGCGGTCATAACGTACTAACTCTGGGTCATAGATCAAATAATTCCTTCCGTGTCTTTACACGTAAAAAATTACTTTTCCTAGTCTTTCTGCCACTTGTTGCGTGAATACTTGGCTTATCTTACCTCCCACACATGCCGGAATTTTTGTGCATCTCACATGATCTCGAATATTACTTTTGATTTTACTTCCCGTTCATTAGCCACAATAGGTGCCACTTTCTTATGGAGTGCATGCAATATTGTAGTTCCTTAAGCTTAACTCTGCTCATAGTGCTTGCTTTAGGGAAACATATTCTTGAATGACCTTTAAAGGTCATTTTTCTGTTGTCCATTCTATTTTTGCCGGAACACGATCTCAGAATTCTCACGATATCGACTATTATCAAATCATCTGGTCCCTAATTCATGTTCGATTTATCTTGTTTACTAGCCTATGCTGATTTCTATTACTCCGAGGGTCTAACTTAGCCTTATGGTGATTACATTGGAGTCGCCAACTCATTTTCTCGAAATAAGGATATGATTTCATCGCTTATACTCTTTTATTGTCTCGAGGCCTGTCAGCTCTTGTATTTTCCTTCACTTGACCGTAGGCTTTGCCATCCTACAATATTTTTATTTATCGTTATCACTCATTTATCTTACATTATTCATAATGCTTCATTTACTCTCTTCTTATTCTCCTGCAAATATTTCTGTTCTATCACATTATTCTGAAAACTTCAACAAGATATTAGTTCACTTTTAGCTCCCCTGGCACCATTTTGGGTTACTCTAACCCAAGCTGGATCCTGATATTCCATCTTTCTCTTAAATATATATGTTAGCTCCCATAGGGCATAATTGAGATATGTGTGGCCAACTGTACATCCCTCTATTTCTATTGAAGGTAACTTAGAATCCTTATATTTCACTACCTTGACTGGAAATTCGGATAATCTTCATTTACTGGGTACCTTGTTCCCTTCTTCACCTTGCTTCTGTTACCTGTTGAAACTTATGCTTTTACCTACTGATGCTCCCACGGCCTGCTATTCGCGGGGTATGTTAGATATTCCCGTCTTAGGGTCTTAAGTAGGAAATTCGTACATCTGGTATGCATGATCTAATAGGGTCTTAAACGGGGCCACGTCGTGAAGAATTCTCTCTCTACTAATGCCCTTACAGCTGCTGTATTAGCCCTCTGCCTAACTATAATTTTCTAATTGGAAGTATCTTTATATCATTGGCAAACATAAGCCTTGGCTCGAACTATTATGACTCAGCTCTATAACATGATTTGGACTTGAAATAAGGATAACAAACTCCAAAATGCCTTATAGCTTCCTGTTTACATAATGTGGGGCACAACACATCTATAAACAAGGCTCTACTAGACACGACTTGTAGACTCCCTAGGATAGAACTGCTATGATACCAAGTTTTTCACGCCCCAAACATGAAGAGGCGTGACAGCACCCGGTGCCATACTCGGCCCGAGCGTACCACTCTGTAACTTTGAACTCTGGAGGGGTAATCATCAACTAAGGCCGATAAGGCCATATTTTGAATCATCTGAAAATATCGTCTCTCTCATATGAGGTGTAAACATACCCAAAAGCTCTCTCTCTCTCTCTCTCACACACACACACGCACACACACACACACACACACATATATATATATATATATAACTGTGCATATATATAACTGTGAAGGCTGACAAGGCTGCCATGAACATCTACTGACACACAAACTATACAGGACTTGTCTACAAGCCTCTAGAGATAACAAAACTGTATCATGGTCGGGACAGGGCCTCGACCTACCCATCAAACATGTATATAAAATGGACTCCAAGGTCTATACTTGGTAACTCAAAGGAACTACAAACCGAGCTGATGTTTGACTCTATCTACTGGGAAGGTCTATCCAGCTGTCTATCAGGACTTGCAGGCATGAAATGCAGCATCCCCAACAAAAGCAACATCAGTACGAGATAATGTACAGAGTACGTATGGCAATAGAATAACTAAAAGCTTAAACTGAACTGATAATATAATAATTTAAAGTAGTTGGGAGTCAAAGATGATCTGAAGATATGCTTACCTGCTGATACTAACTCAACTCTCTCGATACAGTAAGTAAAATAGCTACCCGGCCCTAAAAGGCTCGGTACATATGACTGTTCTGCCATAGTAGGCTCGCTCAAAGGCGCTCAACCATACTAGGCTCTGTATCTCAGCCATTATAGGCTCGTTCATGGGTGCTCGACCACGGTAGGCTCGTTATATAACTTACCATCTGATCGTTACACAAGTTCAAGAATATGAACTTCTCTTTATGTCATGTTATCAAACATATGTATTTATGGGATCATGCCAAAATGAAGGAGGGGTTTAGCCTTAACATACCTTATCACAATCTTTTCAATAACCACGTTAAACTCGTCTAGTTGCACCTTAATATACAACAAAGATAACAATACTATCATCAAGTTATGGAAGGCAGAACTATTGCACAACGAACGACAAGCTTATTTATAATAAAACGGGCAGCATCTCCCCTATATGTTTACTTCCTCCCAATTCAAAATAACACCAACAACAATAAAAACATGTATACATCATTTTCCAACCTTATATCCATCATAAAATACAATAAAACAGCCCACACACTCCAATCAGTTCACACACAAAACGACAACCCTAGTAGTGTCAAACAACCCGAAAACGTAACGACGAACGAGTAGCCAACCACCCTGCCATTATGTGGTGTTTCTCCACACCCTTTCTCCTCCCCAACTCCACAAAAATAGTAGCGATAGAGACAACCGAACAACAACATGAAATAGTCCCACAAATTCATCAACTCAAAAGTGATTATTTCAGTTTGTTAAATTCACGTTTTGACTTGTCAGCCATTAATTCAACTTAAAAATAAGTTAACAGCCAGTCAACACTGATGCAGCAAGAAACAACATACCGCTCTTTCGAAACTCGCTAGGTCTAGTCTTTACGATCGAGTTACAACTGGTACCAGCATAGATAATTGAAGGAGAAGCATCAATTTACCTTGGACTGAGTATAACCCAAGAAACCAGCCCTTCTTCATCATAAATCAGTCCCCCAACGCAGCTACAAGAAGGAGAAAGAGAAACTACCAAGCTGTCCGGGGTTTTCGGCACTAGAATCACATCGTAACACATGGGTGTAGACCTAGGGTTTGTGCGGGATTTTTGGGGAGGAGTTTCAGGGGTTCAATCTGCTTTTCTTGGTTTGAAAGATGAGTGAAAGAAATGAGTTAATAAGCCCTGAGAAGTCACCTATTGGCCGACTTTAGGAGCTTTTAATCGAGGCCTCTCCTTTTGGCAAGTAGGTGATGCACCTACTCGTCACCTACCAGTCTGTGCAGTGTAGCAAAAATTAAAATATCTTTCTACTCCAATGCCGTATTTAAAAATGCTGTAATGAGTTAGAAACTAGACTCGTAGATATTCAATTTGGTAGGTAGATAATTCTATAATTCCAAGTAACATTAGGAGAAATGCTTAGCTATATTTGACCTAATATTCATCATATTTATGTATGTAACTTGTGATGATCTTTTCCAACTTTCGTTCCACAACTCGCTTGAATTCAAAACATAATACATGAATATCATAAGACTAAAACAACTCATAACATAGCCTCATTATCATTTTGAGCACCCTAGTCTCACCCAAAAAGTATATGTTATAATATTCCCAACTTGTCGACTTTCGACGAAACTTATTTTCTTCAATTCGTTTAGCTTCTTAGCCTTCCAACCCTCTTGGTACTTGCAATCCATGATATTAAATATTTGTAACCTCCAAGTTAACATGATTAACTTACTTTATGTACTTTCAAAGATGATCTCATTTCTTTGCTTATATTGATTGACTTATGACGTACTCTCAAGCACGAAAACATTGGGTGTAACATGTAATGAAGAAGAACGAAAGGACTTAGATTTATACATATAGGATAAGCAGCAAGAGAGGTTGACTATCCTCCTAGTAGGCTATCATCTCAGCGGAAGGTATTGGTGCACTCTACATGCTCCGGAGTTGCCTATTTGGTCAGTATGCTTTGGACATGTATTGATTGGTATTTCGCGGCCCTATCCTGGTCATATGAAGTTTATGTACGCTTTGAGTCTTGTAGACTAATGTCATGTATATGGATACTTGTATGGCCTTGTCGGCATATGTTATAAGTGTACAAATGATTATGTCGGCCTTATAGGCCCGTATATCACATGTATAAGTTTATATATCATGTTGGATCGTCCTATGTCTAGTAGTCCCTTATGTTTTATTCTTGTTATCTCATGACGGCCCTTCTGTCCCATTTACCCATGATAGTATAATAAGAAAGATACATTACATTGGTACTAGGTTGAATAAGGCACAGGGTGCCCGTCGTGGCCCTCCGATTTGGGTCGTGACAAAAGTTGTATCATAGCAGTTCTGTCCTAGGGAGTCTATTTGTGGGTGTGTTGTGCACTACACTTATAAGAAGGAGGCTACATGGCATTTA
The DNA here is from genome assembly GCA_002018475.1 of Nicotiana obtusifolia. Classification (NCBI taxonomy): domain Eukaryota; kingdom Viridiplantae; phylum Streptophyta; class Magnoliopsida; order Solanales; family Solanaceae; genus Nicotiana; species Nicotiana obtusifolia. The sequence goes on along the minus strand of MCJB01000256.1, from coordinate 5,429 downwards.
GGAACGACACTCTTTCTTTTTACTCTAGATCGTGTGGTAGAGCACGGTTGTATGAATTCAAACTCTTAACTTCCATTTTATTCGTAATACAATGATACCTACATCCAGAAAGACAGCTGGTAAGAGATGCAGCTTTGGAAGAGTTGAGTCAGAGGAACCTCATTTTGCATCATGCTTATAATGAGTAAATGTGAGGTCTTCAGCATATCATGTATGTACTAAGACGTGTAAGCTTCTTGATAAGGAGCCCTAAGGCATGAATATCTATCCACCTATATAGTTTAAAGCAACGAGAGAATAAGAATGTACATATGAGTTACAACAAGTAAAAGAAGCAAGGTAAAGAAGGGTAAAACGTACCTAGTTAATGAAGATTATCAGTATTTATAATTCAAGTAGAGAAATACAAGCATTTTGAGTTACCTTCGATTGTAACAGAGGTATGTACAAATGGCAATACCCATCTTAACTATGCATACCCTATGGGATCTAACAAATATAGTTTAAGAGAAGGACGAGATATCAAGATCCAGCTGGGGTTAGAGTAACCCAAAATGGTTGATGGATGTTAGAGTTAGCTGACATTTCCGAAGGATATTGTAAATGTGGTAATAATTCTCCTTGTGAGACACCCAGATGGTGCACTCTAGAATAGTACAGCTAGATATGAATACTATAATGTTAAAAAAAAATTTAAAAGATAGGCACTAAATCATATAACGGATAAATATTTACCTTGAGGTTTTTAGAATATAGTGATAGATAGAAATATTAGCAAGAGAATAAGAAGAGAGTAAATGAGGCATTATGAGCATGATGTGATAAATGAATGATAACGGCAAATAAAAAATATTATTGGATGACAGAGTCTATAGTCAAGTGAAGAGCAGGACAAGAGGAGACATGCCTTGAATCAATAAAAGGGTCTTATAAGCCATAAAGTCATATCCTCATTTTGAGAAATAAGTTGGTGATTCCAACATGATTACCATAAGGAAATGTTAGACCCCAGAGTAATAGAAATCAGTATGGGCTAGTGAAGAAGATAAACTGAACATGAATGGATTTGATAATAATTGGCATTATGAGAATTTCAGAGAGCGCGTTGCGCCAAAAGTTGAATGGACAACAGAAGAACAACCTTTAAAGGTCATTCAGGAGGACGCTTCCCAAAAGCAAATACTGCGAGCAGAGTTAACTTTAAGGGACTAAGTGTGCCAGTTACACTAAGTGTCACCCTCGTTGATAAGGAATTAAGTTATCCCTGGTATAGAATTATTATGTAAGGCGAGTAAGGGCCTAGATAATGTCAAAAGACGCCAAAGATGAAGAGGTAAAATGTCACGACCCCAAATCTCCCTCCCTCGGGAGTCGTGATGGCGCCTACTAATGGGAGCTAGGCCAGCCGATAATTAAACTCATTAATTACATTAACATTCATACTTAATTGCTCGCAAAATCATAAACATAAATAATGTTAACATGTGGAAATATTATATATACATCGCCTTCCCTTTACAAAAATCTACCCTAGAACTGGTGTCACTACACACAAAGGTCTTGAAAGAAATATCCAAAATGCTATTTCCGAACTACATGGAAATAGAGACAAAAGTATGGGCAGATGACGTCAAGAGCTGCAAACGGCTGCAGTCCTACCTTGAGTCGCCTGGAAGGTCGCGCCAAAATCTGAAAGTCCGCCTTACTTACTGTCCGACACCTGCTGCGCCGGTATCTGCACAAAAGTGCAGAGTGTAGTATCAGCACAACCGACCCCATGTGCTGGTAAGTGCCTGGCCTAACCCCGGCGAGGTAGTGACGAGGCTAGACCGGACTCCAGATAAACCTGTTGAACATAACATATGCATATATATATATACCTATACACTACTACAATTAGCAACTAAACATGGATAAAATAAACAGATAAGGAAGTAAATAAACATACGTATTTCAACATTAAATAACTGAATTTAACAAATTATTGCAATATAAAACACAATTCATGTTGTGACAAGTGTGGCACCGGCTACGGTCTCTACACCTATACATGTCACCATAATCACAATATCTCGTGGCAGGCGTGCCACCCGCTCCCCCATATACATCATTCATGTGGTAGGCGTACCACTCGCTCCCCCATATACATGTCTTGTGGCAGGCGTGCCACCCGCTCCCCATATACACCCTGCGGTAGGCGT